>QEPC01007512.1:7664077-7716128 GCA_003113815.1 Sphenodon punctatus | reverse complement strand
CGTGTGCCCGCACTCGCCCCCATGTACCCCCTCGAACCCCCTCCCCCTGTGTGCCCGCACTAATCCAGGCTCGCGGCTGACACACCCAGGTGTAATCCTGGGTGAACATCTGGCAAGGCACTAAAAGACATGCCGGTGGCTCACGGGCCCCACCAGGCCACCGTCACGCTTGTTAATCTCCTGAGACTCATTAATTAATTAATGGCATTAATTAAATGTCAATTAACGTCAGCAATTGACATCTTAACGTTAAATTCCTGGAGCGTCCTGTGATCATTGCAATACCATAATAATATCACTAGCATATAGTAGCCCCTCTTGTACATTTTGAAGTGGCAGTAAAAGTCACACTGTGATCCGTTTTGTTTTGCAATTCATTATCAGGATTTTATTTTCCATCCTTGTTCTGATTCTGCCCTTCAGTCTTCAGTTCAACTGGTTTGTGTAATTAATTATTAGTGCCTTATCTCTCAGGACTCTGACATTTATTGATTAAGCAGGAAGAAAAAGAAAGATAAAACTTCTGTTTAGTCACGCCTCTTTTCCTTTAATGAACCCTGTGTGCACTGAGAGGATCAGCGCCGCCAGTAAAACGCTTATGTTATTTGAGTCTCCTGGCAACAGGTGCACGATAGTAGAGCAGGTGGCTGGAGGATGGTAGCAGAGCCAGCTTTACCACAGAGCAACCTGGAGTTACTGCCTGGGCCTGGCTGTTTCCAGGGGCCCCTACTTTCAGCAGGGCAAGGTGTAGGGACCCAAATAGGACTACTACCCTGCAAAGGGTAGGGCCACCAGGGTCCTCGCATTTTATCTTTGCCCTGGGCCCTGCAAACTCTAAGGCCAGCCTTAGGCAGTAGAGAGGGTGGGATCTGTACTTGGGTATTTCCGTTCTGCACGACTGGCCACAGTTCATTTGATATCCAGGAATGTGATGCCAGCCCTGGGCTGTCTAAATTGCGTGGAGGATGGATGAAGGCTGTCTAAATGAAGCCCACGGCTAGTTTATATGTGACCCCTTTGACCCCTTTGTTCAATGTCTATATGCAGCCATTGAGAGAGGTTGTGTGTACATGGGGAGTTCGTTGTCATCAGTACACGGATGACGCGCAACTATACCTGTCCTTTTCATCCGACCCAGGGCCTGCTATCTTGGTGCTTTCCCAGTGTTTGACGGCTGTGGTGGACTGGATGAGGTCGAGTCCACTGAAATTGAATCTCGACAAGACAGAGGTGATTCTCATTGGCGGGTCTGGGATCCTAGATGAGGGGTTGTTACCTGCTACTGACAGGGTTCGCCCCATGTTGGCATCTCAGGTTGGGAGCCTGGGAATGCTCCTGGATCCACAGCTCCGTCTGGATCTCCAGGCGTTGGCTGTGGCCAGGAGTGCGTTCCACCAATTGCATCTGGTGAGGCAGTTCCGCTTCTATATCTCGGATTCCGACCTGGCCATTGTCATCCATGCATTTGTCACCTCAGGGCTAGACTACTAATGCGCTTTACTTGGGGCTGCCCATGGTGATGGTTTGGAAGCTGCAGCTAGTGCAGAATGCCACAGCCCGTCTCCTCACCAGGACGAGTCATTGGAAGCACATTATGCCAGTGCGCCGGGAACTGCACTGGCTGCCTATAGTCTTCTGGGCCCAATTCAAGGTGCTGGTGTTAACCTATGAAGCCCTAAGTCCCTATCTATCTGAGGGACCGCCTCACTTCTTGGGCTCCTGGACAGCTCTTGTGGTTGTTGGGGGCTGCCCGCCTGGAGGTTCCTCACTATAGATGGGTGAGGACCAACAGGCAGGCGCTCTCGGTGGCTGCTCCGGTACTGTGGAATTCTCTCCTGACGGAAGTCCGCCTTAACCCAAGTCTTCTCACATTCCACCGTCAGTGTAAGACCTGGCTCTTCCGCCAGGCATTTGGTGGAGGGGAGGATTAAGGGTGGGTTGGGAGGGGGCTTTACATACCACTGTACTGAACTTTATTCTTTTAATGTTATTTATGAAATTTGTATCATTGTTATGTTTTTATTGTATTTTTATAATGTTGTGCGTCACCCCGAGCTGCCTGAGACAGGAGGGACGGGATATAAATTTATAAAATAAATAAATAAATAAACTTCTATGCAGCTCTCGGAACTTGTACTAATTTTCAAAGTAGCCCCTGGGAGAAAAAAGGCTCTAGAACCCTTGGATAGGGTCCATTGGATAGATCCATAACACAGAGCCATGTTCTGGATCCTCCTTTTCCTGAGCACCCCCACTCCCAACTTCAATGGGGCCCTCGGAGCTTGTACTAATTTGGCCCCTGGGAGAGAAAAAGCTCTCTGACTTAGGACAACCTCTACTGGGTGTGTAGAACTGCTCCTAGTAGTTAGTGTCAACGTGAGTCCTATTCGCTCCAATGGGAGTTGGGCTTGTACTAACTGCTAGTGCAGAGGCTAGCCATTCAGAGGATCATCCTGCAAGTCCGGGAAGGCTGAAGGTCCAGAGTAACTGTGGCGTGATCCCTCTCCTGTCAGTTATTCCCAACTTCTGGCAGCCACAGAAATACATCAACACCCTGAGCACAAGATTGTACTGTCTGGAAAAGGAAATGCACATGAACCCCAGCAAAGGCAAGAACTACGGTGATGAGAGACGAACATGGGTGCCGGAAGAGACTGCATGGGAGTGCCATTGCATTCCCCTGGCGCTGCCCCTTCTCCAAGCATCATCATGACACTGACATTCCAAAAAGGGGCACGGATGCCCTTTGCCCCGTTCCTTTCTGGCGTCACCACACCCCTCTTCTTTCTGAGTGTTACTACATCCCGGCAGAAAGCGACTCTACTGCCTCGTGCCCACAAATGTAACTGTGGCAGTGCCAAACTCACCCGATGGGAGTCCTGCCCGGAGCAGGGCCCAACACACTATATCACACCAGAAGTTAGCTTTAAGTGTTCCTTTATTTACAGTGTCCCTGGGATCAGGTCCGCTCCTGCTGCACCCCGGTAGAACCCTGCCGTTCCAGCAACAGCCCTTGAGTCTACTCAACCGGAGAGAGCTCCCTGCACCGCTCCTCTCCCCACAGCACCGTCTCTCCTTCTGAGCTCTGGCTCACTGTGCTACCTTATTAGACGTTATCCTCCAGCTGGGATAGTGCCTGCGGCTCCCGTAAGCACCCGCAACAGGCTGGTGCTCCTTTTTTTAATAGGCCCAGCGGCCCGCTAGGATGACTCTTTTCTGCCACAGTAATTCTGCTGGTGTCACTGGCAACTAGCTCCCCCATAGAGGGAGCTACACAAGTGCATTTCTGGGATTGGCACAATATACCGTAAGAGAAACCATTCTGGTGCAGATTGCATGACTGGAGCTCTATTTGGTGGATGGAATTTGACAGTGTCCCATCCCCTTCTCACCCTGTCACGCTTACCGGATCAAATCCTAAGACCCTACAGGATCAGCTAGGTTGGCAGAAATAAAGGGAGGAAAGTGAGAGGGCATGAGGTCAGAGTTCAAGACAGGAATTCAAAGCCAAAAAAAAAATCAGTCCATTGGGGCCTAGGGCAAAAGCCGGGCAGGGGTGGATGTTGAGGGCGGGCAGGCAGGCTGGAAAGTAGGTGGTTTGGCTCATAGAGAGAGCGGTACAAATCCAGCCACCTGCTTGCCTCTGGTGAATGTACCTTCTGAGCTGGCGAGAAGATTTGACCTTCTTCCCCTGCAAGTCCCAGCCTGGTGTGTAGTCTTCTGTCTAGCTATTTTATTTATGAATATTGTTTTCATTATTATTTATATAGTGCCAGCAATGTGCCCAGCTCTGAACAGTCGTGATTACAGAGAAAGAACTCTGTCCCTGAGTGTAGAAGATTCTAGAATGGATGAGAGAAAAGGAAGCAAGAGGGGGGGCATATAGGAAGGGGCAGGTTGCACACAGGCTTAGCTTAGTTACAAGGGGAGGAGGAGGATTAACAGTATAAGGAGAAGCATAAAGGAGCAATTTATGGGGGTGAGGCATGAGGAAAGATAGAAGAGGTAGGGTTTTTTTTTGGGGGGGGGAACCACAGGCTAATATGTTACTCTGACTTTTCCATACAGCAGTGAAAAAACAGCCTGTGTGAGCAGGGCCCCATTTTCATTGTGTTTTCCCCAGCACGATTCAAGGTGCTGGCTTTGACCTTTAAAGCCCTCCATGGCCTGGGACCCAGGTATCTGTAAGACTGCCTCTTTGCCAAGGGCGCCCTCGTGCAAGTACCAACTGCCCATGGGGTCTGTATACAGCACGGGCTCGCACGCAGAGAGGCATTCTGGGTGGCTGCTCCTCCCTTGGAGCTCCACCTAAACCCTAGCCTGAGAAGAGATGTAAAAGACCTTCTTGTTTGGCCACACCTTTGGCAGGCTGGGATAGGGTTGGGTGGGACTGGGCGTGGCGGTTAGGGGGAGGAGAAAGGTGGGGAAGAGATTAATTAAATAAATTGATGGGAAAATGCACTTAACATGGGTCCCTGCGTGTGGGGTAATCCCCATGGTCACTGGGACGTGGAAGCAGCCACCCCCATAAGCTGCTGCTTGCCTGCCAGCATCACAGCTGCCACCTCACGGCCTCTCCTCAGTCCCCACTGGGGAAAGCCCTCAGCTGACAGCACCGGGAGAGAAGGCCCTGCATTGGGACTTGGTAAGTCTGGACGCTCATCCCCCCACCCCCCCTGTTTCCCCAGAGTCCCCCTCAGATTTGGAGGGAAAACGACCCCTTTGACCGGCTATACAGGAACCTGGTTGGACACTGTTGCTATTTCCAAAGCAATGGGTATTAGGCCGCTGAGGCCTATGCAAGTCTCAGGATGAGGGCAGGGCTACTCACCGTTCTCTTGGGGTAGAGTACAGTCGGCCTGTCGCCTCAGAGAGCCTCTGGGGGCTAGTCACAGCTCGCCTGAGATAATCGGGTACAATCCCACACCTCCTTACGCAGTCGGCATGCAGGCCCCACAGCCAGGCAGTGTCTGACGGACCAGAACAACTCTTGAGGTGAGGCAAGTCCCCTTGCAGAGGGCTCCGTTACTCTGTGGATTTGTGGCTCTCTGGAACAGAGGCTCCAGACTCCCCTTTACCTCCAAACCCAATTCCCTCCAAAATGGTTGCTCTCCCCGTCCTCAGCCCCCTCTGGTATAATTAATTAATGATTATTTTATTTCCTTTTTTAAGATGGCTGCTCCCACACTGCATTCTGGGAATGGTAGTTTAAATGGCTAACTTCCCCCCCCAAACAAATCTTCAAGGAAACAATAAGGAAAAAGAGGGGTCTGCATAGCAGTAATTAGGGTTGTCACCCCCCCTCCTCCAGGAGAAAACCTGGAAAGAGTGTAAGGGGCTGTCATGCCCCTTTTCTGCTCATTAGCCCCTCCCCCCACTTATGGAGTGTCATGACATTTATTTTATTATTTTTAAGCATTTATATAGCACAAGCAATGTGCTTGGTGCTTTACATTTGTTATTAATGGAGACAGGTCTTTGCCCAGTGGGCTTACAATCTAAGACGGACAAGGGTGAGGGTGAACACAGGGAGAGACAGACACTCCTATTCCCATTTTAGTATGGAAACTGAGGCTGAGAGGTTGTGACTTGCCCAAGACCACCCAGGAAGTTCATGGCTTGGGCAGGATTCAAAACCTGGCTTCCCCGGCCAGGTCCTGCACTTTATCCACTAAACCACAATACTCTGCAGGGGGAAGGGCCACATCGTTTCTATTGCCTTCCGCCCACCACCCCGGGCCCTTCCTGGTGTGGCCACCCCAGAAACCCCAATTGTCCAGATTATCCACAGGCGCGCCTGGATGACCCAGAGAAATTGGCACTTCTCTCTTCTCCCAGGAAAACGTTGAGTCAAACCCAGAGGAGTAGGAACCCCTCATTGCAATGGATAATTCTCTGGTAATTAATAGCCACCTCATTTTGTCGTAAGTGCAAGAAGGAATGTTAGTGTTCTACTCAGTGTAAGTGCATGGCCATATAGTTAAGGCGATGACAGGTAAGCACTGACATGCCAGAAAAGCTTAGGTGTGCTTCAGCCCAACGGAGTTGGGAAGCCTCCAAGCTAGACTATTTTGGCTAAGGCTGCCAGATGTCTTATTTAAAAAGAAATCTTCTTTGGGTGAAAACAGACATGACACTAACTCTACTTTAATACCGTTTTAACATTTGTTATGCATGTTGCAGGGTTGTATTGGTGCCCTAAGCAGCCCTGCAACATGCATAAGAAATGTTGAAGCGGTGTTAAGGTGGCGTTAGCGTCATATCTGTTTTCACCAAATATTTCAGAGCTCCACAGCGTTCCTTATGTTTGACGTTTTGCTTTGGCAATCCTAATATTAAGGGTCATTCAATTGACACAAAGGGGCAAAATTGTTCCCAGCTGGCCCAGAACAAAAAAGTGGTTTAAACATGTCCCAAAGCCACCTTTCTCCTGATCCTTTCTCCTGATCCTCCAAATGTAGGGATGATTTAATGAATGAGTTCCTTATTCCTGGAGCCCCTCACAAACCTCAATGAATGACTGAGTCTCTCCATAATAACAGCTCCGAGTGACAGAGAAGTGGCTAGTTGTGTTTTACAGAGGAAGTAAATGACTTCCGGAAGCCTGTGGCTGAGCCAGGATTAGGAATAGGAGAAGCCAAACCTCCTGACTCCAAGTCTCATGCTCTGAGTCTGACCGCAAGACCGTCTCTCTATGGCTTCTTCATACCGGCTAAGCTAAAAGCAGGAAGTTAACTGTTTGCTGTGAAGCAATGCCAGTACCCACTTCTCATTAGTGAACATGGAAGCAGCCATGCTATCCCAGAATCCAGATAGGGCTTGATTTTATCACTCACTGATCCCTCACTAAGCCCTAGTTTGAACGTCTTCCAGAGGCAGTGTAAGACCTTTTTATTCGGCCAGGTATTTAATAGGCAGGGATAGGTTTTTTGGGGGGGGGATGAGGCAGGCGTTTTTAGTTTTGATGGGTTTTAATTATGTATTTTGTATTTGTTTTATGTATTTATTGTTAGCCGCCCTGAGCCTCAGAGGATAGGGCAGGCTATAAGTCTCATAAGTAGGTGGGTCTCGTGGCGGTCTCGTAAGTAGGTGGGGCCCAGGCCGTGTAGGGTTTTATAGGCTAGCACCAAGACCTTGAATCGGGCAAGGAAGGCTATAGGCAGCCAGTGCAGCGAACGGCGCACTGGAGTTATGTGCTCCCGGCGGCCTGTTCCCATAAGGAGGTGGACCGCCGCATTCTGAATCAGCTGCAGCCTCCAAACTGTCACCAGGGGTAGCCCCATGTACAGCGCGTTACAGTAATCAAGCCTCGAGTTGATGAAGGCATGGATAGTGGTGGCAAGGTCACAGTCTGAGAGATATGGCCGTAACCGTCATACCAGATATAATTTACAAAATGTGCTCCTCGCCACAGCTGTCACCTGGCCATCCATGGGGAGCTGCAAGTTGAGGAGTACATCCAGACTGCGAACCTGAGGAACCAAGGCAGGGCTCACCCCATCAATGATAGGGACCTCCACTCCCTTGGCCCTCCCCACCAGCATCACCTTTGTATTGTCGGTGTAGTGTAGTGTCATCTGCTGGGCACTACTTGTAAGTACTACATTTCCCATAAGCCTTAGAAAATAGGGAGGGACTTCTAGAAGGAGTTCAGATAGGAAGGGCCAGGACAGGAACTGTTACTGTGACTCTGTAGAATAAGAAGATTTAGAGATTGTCTTTAAATAAAGTGGTTTATGTTCAACTCTGGACTACAGAAGTGTGTCTATACAGCACATAGCAAGAAGGGATACCACAGTCGGGACTGAAAACGAGAGGTAGAGCTTGGTGTCTATTATACTGATGACATCGCACTCCAAATCCTCTCATAACCTCGCCCAAAGGCTGCATATACACGTTGAACAGAATAGGGCCCTGCGGGACCCCACGTGAAGTCCCGGGGAGACAAAGTACAGTCCCCCAGGACCACACAGTGAGTTCTTCTGGCCAGAAATGAGCGGAACCATTCAAGAACAATCCCACCACAGCACGGTCCCATAGACGAGTCACCAACATCTCGTGGTCAACTGTATTAAAAGCAGCCGATAGGTCCAAAAGGGTCGACTGTCCCTGATCTAAAGCATGGTGCCGGTAGTCAACGCCACAAGCGCAGTCCCGGTGCCATACCCCGGATGAAAGCCAGACTGCGAGGGGTCCAGAAAACCGATCCAGTCAAGATTATCCTGAAGCTGCTGGGCCACCACCCGTCCTTCCCTAAAAAGGGAAGGTTTGAGACAGGTCGATAACTGGCAAGGGCGTCAGCGTCAAGTTATGTTTTTTTGAGCAAGGGTCGAACCATGGCCTCCTTAAGAGACCCTGGGACCCTGCTCTCTCGAAGGGAGGAACTGACCACCCATGCCAGCACCAACCCTAGTGTCTCCCTGGTGGCCTTAACCGACCAGGACGGGCAAGGGTCTAATTCACAAGTTGTGGCCCTAACAGCCCCAGGACATCCCCCGCCTTGGCAGGGGTCACCGACTGAAATTGATCCCATAAAACAGGACAAGCTGGGGCATTCTTAACCTCTGGTTCCCTGACTGTATCAAATGATGCGGCAAAGTCATGGTGAATGCGAGAGATTTTATCCACGAAAAGAATCCATAAGCCTATCATAGTGGGCATGGAAAAATTCCACTTCCAGGTGGAGAGAGGCGGGACTGACCAGCCCCTTCACCACCCAGAAGAGCTAGGCCGGGCAAGATTTCGTGGACACTATGATGGCAGCAAAGAACCTCTTCCTTGCTGCCCTCATAGCCACCGCATAGGCTTTCAAACTAGCTCTATTCCTTAATCTGTCGTCTTCAGCATGAGTGCGATACCACCATCGCTCTAACCGCCTCCCTTCTCGCTTTAGCTGCTGCAGGTCCTCCGTAAACCACAGGGACCTGCAGCTCCGATGCTCGGGAAGTGGACGCTTGGTAGCAAAGCTTCCAGGGAAATGGGGTGTTAGAAAATTAGCAGGCAGAACCAGGATAGGATTTTGGGTCCAGTCAAAGAGTTCTATGAGCCTCTGAAATTTTAATTAGGAGATTCAACCTTGTGGCAGAATACCTTATACCAGGAGTGGGAAACCTCCAGCCCATGGCCCTCTTTTGTGGCCCATGGATAGCTACCATATCCCTGCCTTGCCCTAGCCACGCCCACTCCTGTCTGTCTCCTACCCTTGCCATGCCTCCCAACTTCCCAGTTGGCTGCCAGCCAGTATATAGGGCTGTCTGGTAGCATCAGGACACTAGGTGGCGCAATCCCCTCTCTCTGTTTCCTTGTCTTCTGCCCAGTTCCCGGTCTCCAGTTTTGCTCCTTGATCACCTTGCTCTGGTTTCTACTCTTGCTCCTAGTCCTCTCACCTTCTCCTCCTTGTCTTGCTTCTAGCCTTCTCTAGTCTCTGCCTCCAGTCTTGTCTTCTGTTTTCCCTTTGCTAGTCCCAACCCTGATCCTGTCCCCATCACCCCCACATCCTGGATGTCCCTTGCCCTCTGACCTTTACGTTCTGGGCCAACAGCCACACCCCTACAAAGGTGGCCACAGCCCCGACATAGCCAATATGACCCCCTAGATAGCCATGCTCTACATAGATGGGATCTCTTTGTGCCCCACCTACACAGAGGGTCATGTTCTTCTCCCCACACCCCATGAAGCCCTGCAAGAGCAGAAATTCAGCCTCTGGGGCAAGGGGAAAGTTCTTCACTCCTGCCCTTTAGCTAAAGGGGGGGGTGGGCATTTCTCTCGTGGGGGCCACTTTGAAACTTAGTACAAGCTCTGAAGGCCACATAGAAGTTGGGGTCAGGGGCGTGTAAGGGATACTTTTTATGAAAAGGAGGGTCCTGATCATGGCTCTGTACCATGGATCTATCGCCTGTCCCTGTGTGCATGCCCTTATCTCTGCTTACTTAACTAGAAATCAGTTTTTCACTGCTTTGGAGTTTGAACTGGATCCAGGGGCCAGATCCAGGAACTGGAAAGGGGCCACATAAAAACTTGCTGCAGGATACATTTGGCCCCCAGACCTAAGGTTCTCACCAGGGGCATAACTAGGTGGGACTGGGCCTTGGTGCAGGAAATGGTGAGTGCTAGGGCACTCCTCCACTCCAGCGTGCATAGGCATTCTACATGTAAGTGGGCTGCCAGGCTCATGGGCCGGCGCTGGTGCAACTGCACCTATCCAGAGTTATGGCCCTGACCTAGAGCATGCCTGTTAGCTGTCAGTCCAGGCTTTTCTGATAGACCTCCAGGGAAGGAGATTTCACAACCTCCTTAAGCAGCTTGTTCCGCTGCTGAATTCTTCTAACCGTTAGGAAGTGTAGCCTAAACCTGTCTTTCTGCACATTCAACCCATTGCTTCTTGTTCAGTCCTCGGGGGCAACGGAGAGCAAGTGTTCTCCATCTTTTCTCATTGCACCCTTTGAAATATCTGAAAGTTGCTAGCACATCCTCCCTCGTTCTTCTCTTCTCCAGGCTAAACGTGTCCAGTGCCGTCAGCCTTTCCTTAGAGCGTGCAATATTTTCCACTGCCTTCTAACTTCTCGTCCGCTTCTTGGAACAAATATTGTTCACCATTATCGCTTCCAATTCAACTAGTTGCCCAAGGCCGTAACCTTGCTGATAAATCCTGGCATTGTTACAGTGGCCCAAGCAAGGTAACTGATTACTTATCTAAAGCACATGTTGGGTTGGCTTCCATGCCAGCAAGCAAGAGGGTGGGACAAAGGGGATTATCATGCTCCTTTTCTGATGTAACCCTGCTCTTCCACAGCATTGTGACATCTTGAAGACGCAGAGAGTGAACCGTGACCTAAATGTAGCCCTGGGCCTCTGTAACTCTCACTTCTGCCAAATAGTGCAATGGCCTTGTGCTATCCATCTGCATAGGATAGACTGACCCTCTCTCTGGATTTCACTTGGAGACTCTAGAGGCCCCTCAGCAGGGCTGGGGCTGTGTCAAAATGGGGGCAGGAAAGTCTCCCCTTTCTGATGTGGCCACCCCTGGAAGCCTCGATTTCTCCAGATTAGCCACGGGTGACTCTGGCTGACCTGGAGAAATTGGGGGTTCCTTCTCCCAGAGACTTTAAAAATTTATTTATTTTACTATTTTTCTACCCCGCCCCCTCCTGCTCAAGAGCAGTTCGGGGCAGCTTACAAAACACATCAACAATAAAAACACACACAAAATATCATTAAAAACATTTTAAAATATTTTAAAAAATAACTAAAAGGGCAGAATTCCCCCAATCCATCCCACCCCACCCGTCTCCCTCTCCAAAGGCCTGGCAGAACAGCCAGGTCCTGCGCTGTCTACGAAAAGAGGAAAGGTCTGGGGCCAGGCAGGCCTCCGTCAGGAGGGAGTTCCACTGCCTGGGAGTGACCACCGAGAATGCCCTCCCCATCATCACCACCCAGGCAACCCGGGGGACTTTGAGTCGGGCATCCCCTGCCGACCGCAGGGTCATAATGCAATCCGGGGCCTGAAGCAATCCTGCAGGTGAGCCGGGCCCATGCTGCTTAGGGATTTATAGGTCATTACCAGCACCTTGAATTGGGCCCGGAAGATAATAGGCAGCCAGTGCAGAGAACGGAGCACCGGTGTAATGTGCTCACGGCGACCCGTGCCCATTAAGAGACGGGCCGCCGCATTCTGCACCAGCTGCAACCTCCGGACCATCCCCAAGGGCAGCCCCACGTAGAGTGCGTTACAGTAGTCTAGTCTAGAGGTGATAAAGGCATGGATGATGATGGCCAGATCCGAGTCCGAAACATAGGGCCACAGCCGTCATACCAGATGTAACTGGCAAAATGCTCCCCTCGCCACTGTCTCCACCTGGAGATCCAGGCAGAGTTGTGAGTCAAGGAGCGCCCCCAGACTACAGACCTGTGTGGCCATAGGGGGGCAGACCCCATCGATAATGGGGGCCACCCCAGCCCTACCCACCAACATCACCTCCGTCTTGTCAGGATTCAGCTTCAGACGGCTGGCCCTCATCCAGTCCCCCACAGCTGCCGGGCACTGGGTGAGCACCGAGAGTGCCGGGTCTGGGTCTATAGAAAAAGGGAGGTAGAGTTGTGTGTCATCGGCGTACTGATGACAATGCACACCAGACCCTCTCCTGACCTCGCCTAAAGGCTGCATATACACATTGAACAGGAGCGGGGACAGAATAGAACCCTGGTTCCTTTAGAGGCTAACTTAGTCCCCCTCACAGGCCCCTCCACACGTGAGGTCCCGGGGAGATGAAGTACATTCCCCGAGAACCACATGCTGAGTTCTCCCAGCCAGGAATGAGTGAAACCATTCAAGAACAATTCCGCCCACCCCAGCTCGGTCCCACAGCCAAGCCACCAAAACCTCGTGGTCAACAGCATAAAATGCAGCCAACAATTCTAACAGAATTAAAATAAAAGAACTGCCCCAGTCTAATTCATGGCACAGGTCATCAACCAAAGCCACAAGCGCAGTCTATGTGCCAAACCCAGGGCAAAAACCAGACTGCGAGGGATCAAGGAAACTGACCCGATCTAGATGCCCCTGAAGTTGCCGAACTACCAACCATTTAATAACCTTCCCTAAAAAGGGAAGGTTAGAGACTGGCCACTAGCTGGCCGGGGAGTCAATGTCAAGAGATGGTTTCTTGAGCAGGGGCCTCAGCACCACCTCTTTGAGGCGGCTCGGGACCCTGCCCTCCCTAAGGGGAGGCATTGACAACCCCCGCCAGCAACGGCCCTAATGTCTCCCGGCAGGCCTTGACCAGTCAGGACGGGCACGAATCTAATTCACAACAGGTGGCCCTTATAGCCCCGAGGATATCCGCCGCATCAGTGGGCGACACCCACTGAAATTGATCCCATGAAATCGGACAAGGCGGGTCCTCCACCCCCTCAGGTTCACCTACTGTTATAAGTGCAGCATCGAAGTCGCAGTGACTCTGAGCAATTTTATCCACAAAAAAGTCAACAGACATGTCACAGCAGGCACTGGAAGATTCCAGTTCCAGGCAGAGAGGCCGAACTGACCAGCCGCTGCACCACCCAGAAAAGCTCGGCTGGACGTGACTTTGCGGATGCTATGAGGGCAGCAAAGAACTCTTTCTTTGCTGCCCGCACCGCCACAGCATAAGCTTTTAAACTAGCTTTATGTCGCAATCGGTCAGCTTCAGCACAACTCCAGCTCCACCGTCGCTCCAACCGCCGTCCTTCCCGCTTCATCCGGTGCAGGTCCTCTGTAAACCAAGGACTGTGTCGCGGCATTCCGGAAGCAGACGCCTGGGAGCAGTTCAGTCAATGGCCTTAGTCAACAAGTTGTTCCTAAAAACAATGAGGTCATCGAGCGAGCGGTCATCAAGATCAGGAGGCAATTCCCCTAGGGCATTCCAGAACCTCTCTGGTTCCATACGTCTTTGGGGGCGGACCAACTGAACTGGTCCTACACCTCTCCGGGGGCAGACATGTGCCAGGAGATCGGTCTGGAGGAGATAATGATCCGTCCATGACAAGGGTGTAGTTGATACATCCCCCACCACCGGATCCCTGGCCTCAAGGCTAGTGTAGAATATTAGGTCAAGGGTGTGTCCTCTGTCATGCATTAGGCCAACAACCTCTGAGACAGTACCATGGTTGTCATGGCGGCCATGAACTCATGCTCTGCCCCCCCAAGGTCGGTGTCAGCGTGGATGTTGAAATCCCCCAGGACTAAGGTCCTTGGAGACTGCAAGACCACCTCTGACACCAACTCAGCTAGGGCGTGTAGGGATGCTGCCATACAGGTAGGTGTGCGATATATGAGCAGCAGCCCCAATCTGTCTCCAGCCAAATCGATCACCACACGGATCTCCTCCAAGCCCAAAATAGTCTGCACTGGATAACTCCTCACAGACCAGGTGTCCTTAAAAATAAAGGCTACACCGCCTCCCCGCCCCTCTGATCTAGGCTGGTGCTGTACAGAGTACGTGGCTGGAACAAGGTCAGCCAAAATTGGCCCCAACTCAGTGTCCAGCCAGGTCTCTGTAATACACACGAAGTCAGCTGAATGATCCAGGATCGTTGTAGATTTATTACCAATCGACCTCACATTTATCAGCAGCAGGCCCGGACCAGGGCTGCCCCCCGCCCCCATTCTCGATCACTGCATTACTTGTCCAGGGGCCTGTGAGGGGGACTGACATCAAGCACCTGTCCCTCCTCATTGGTGTTACCCGCCTCCCAGAAGGACCATAGTTGCCCCAGCCCATCACGACTCCAATGGCTGCAGACTCCCCCCCCCCCCCCCCCCCCAGTGGCTGTCTCACCTGGCCCCCAAGGGAGACCCTCCTCCCCCTATGTCCCTCTCTCCCACCCCCCCTCAAAGAGGAGCCAAACCCACCCACCCCTTTCGGGTCACACACACCCCTCACACTGGGAGAACAGTCCTGACCCTCCCCAACCCAATCCCTGCCCCCTTGCACTGGGGGAGGGAGCCATAGCCCCTCCACCCACCGGTCCTGCCCCCCTCCTCTTCACCCAAACTCATCCCTCCCCCAAGACAGCCCCTACCACTCTGCCCCAATAAACAGACATCCCCCCTGAGGGGCACGCCCAAGAGTTTATCCCCTGCCACCCAGGAGTCCCATTAAAACAGGGTCACTAACGCCGCCCCTTCCAATTGCCGGACTCTGGATGAAAACTCTCTTCCAGAGCGTGTGTGGCAGAGCAGAGGCCTATTTGGTTACTGGTTCGTTTAGAGGCTAACTTAGTGCAGTGCCTGAGAAGCACCCCAGGGCACGGCGGGAGCAAGCAAGTCCAGGTGTAAAAAGCCTCTGGCTAGCCCAGAAAAGGGGAAAGAATTGGAGAAGGGACAGGAGCTAGGGGAGCTCTGTCCCCAGATACAGGAACTAGCAGAGACTGGGGCGAGCAGGGAGTTCTGTGGGGATAGTGGATGGATGTGCACCAGAGAGGCGACCCTGGCTAGAAGGTGAAATAGCATGTTTGGCAGAGGGCTGCGACATTGGTAAATAAATGGACACTTTGGAGCAGTGCTAATTCCCTATGTGGGCCTGACTTAGTACAAGCTAAGTACTAAGCTTATTAGCTTGTACTTAACGAATTATATTTTAGCTGGTTGGGAGTGTGATCCTGAGGGAAACCGCCAGGGCCAGGGCCCGGCCATTGACACCATGCCACTTCTTCTGCAGGTAGATGCAGAGGCACCGGCCTCATCCCCAGTCTCTCCCTAGCAGGGTTGGGGTCTGATCACCTGTGTCAAAGAGATGATTGCCACGGCAGCGGCAACTCCAGACCTAGCCCCTGCTAAACTTAATCTGCCTGTAAGCAAGGCCTGGCAAAGTATGAGTGGCCAGGGGGTTGGGGGAAGTGGCGCTGGCAGGGCAGTACTGTCGGCTTCTCTAAATACCCCCCATGCTTCTGGGACCAAGGGTTGGGACTTCCAGGGCAGGTCTGGGTCCTGGCATCTTTTGTTTTACGAATGAAGCAGTGTAGAGGTCTTGGTTTGGCCTCTGGCACAGCGGAGCATTGGCTCTAGCAGACAGACAATCCTGTCCTGAACAATTGGCTTCCAAAACATTTCCCTCTTTTGCCTTCTGGAGCTTTTCCAGGCTGAGATTCCCTGTAAATTATCTTCTTTGGGAAGGGAACGTCCTAATACACAAGCAAATGGAGACTGTCCAAGAGAATAGGTGACAAATGCATGTCATACCATGGGAGGGGAGGGTAGAAGTCTCTTTCCTCCAGATCTCAGAATTTCTTTAAAATTAATCACTCTGCTCAGTCATGTGATTAGGTTTCCCCTTGCCAAATAGTTACACAAAGTCCGGAAATATTTTCCTTGGTTATAAATAACGTTTTTCCAACCTTCGTGAAGTCCAGGCTTCTCCAGAACATCCTGATCTTGCTGCTGACTGCAGTTTTGATCCCCTCTGATAACACATCTACCCAGCACCACAGCAGAATTTCTCTGTATACACAAGAGACAGGGAACCTCAGGCCCAGGGGCTACATACAGCTTGAAGCTAGATTTTATTGGATCCCTTTCCAGTTCTTGGATCCATTTCCTACCTCCGAGTACTGAGACTGAACTTGGGGTAAGGGAGCAGAGATGAGGGCATGCACACAAGCATAGTGGATCGATCTATTGCACAGACCCATCATCTGGAGCCTCCTCTTTCTGAGAGCACCCTTTAAGCACCACTACTCCCATCTTCTACGCAGCCCTCAGAGATTGTACTAATTTTCAAAGTGGCCCCTGGTAGGGAAAATGGCTTCCACCCCTGCACACACACAATTTTCACTGTAAGGTTGGGCTATTAAACAGTATATTACCATTATTATTATTATTAATAATAATAATATATATCCCCCCTATCCCCTTTCTCCCCCTGTAACCTGTCAAACTCACGAATGCTTACCTTCCAACAGTCCCTGCTTAGGAGGAACAGTCCTTCATTGGGTGCTGAATCCCACTGTCCCTCTTTTAGGGATCAAATTCCCTCTTACAGGAAAGAGAGACAAAAAGACCTGTGTTAATGTCTCCAGCACAGACACTTCTTTCCTGGTTGCCTCCCAGGAAAAACGTTGGAGAGGACAACAGGGAGATGATAGAATGACAAGAAACACATTGGGATGATATGCAAGAGAGCGTCTGTCTCTCTTTATGCATTGGGATGCGTGTGTGTGTGCATGTGCAAGTGCATGAGGAGTGGAGCTCATAAGCTGAGGGTGGAGCTTATTGGCTGAGGGGTCTCTCTGGGTCAGGACCGACCCTACCGCGGGGCGACTGGGGGCAACTGCCCTGGGCCCCATTCCTGGGGGGCCCCCACACTCGGGGTCCCCAGCTCTTGGCCTGACAGTGGCCGGGAGCTGGGGACCCCGAGCAGCGGGACCCCGGTCGAGTCCAACATGACTCCAACTGACAGGCAGCGGAGGGGGCCAGCAGGAGTGAGGGAGAGGCAGAGGCCCCACCTCTCACACACTCTGTGGCCCCCCGCTGCCTGTCAGTCTCTCGGCCAGGGAAAATGTGGGAGTGGCGGGACCTCTGCCTCTCCCACATTCCCCCTGGCCGAGACAGCCAGGCAGCAGAGGAGGCCAGCGGAAATGAGGGCTCTGCATACCCTAAGTCCGGCCCTGCTCTGGGTGCTGAGAAAGTTGGACTGTATGTGAATGCATTGCTGTCTCTCCTTATGTTCCTGTCTCCCTTGTCTTCCCCTCCCTTGCAGGGACCTGGGCAGGGACCTGTCTCTAATACATGATTGTTCAACGCCAGGATCACTGCTGGTGTTATATTTAGATAATAACAGAATAGAATAATAATAATAATAATAATTCATCACAGGAAAGACCCTTCACATGCATGGCCCTGGCCCTTGCTAGAGAAGGTAGGATGGATCATATTCATGTTCTTCTACCTGTGGCCACAGTACTGTCTGAACATCTCCTAAACTGGAGATCAAATTACTTGAGCTCAAGTGATTCAGGCTTATTCCTTGTCTTTCCCTAAGCTAACTTGGTCTCCATCCCCTCCCGCCTCTGGCTGGCTGTCCCAGGTCAGTACACCCTGTTGCAAAGCTACTGCCTGCCAAACACGTATTCCATGCACTCCACCAGAAATGTCTGATTCAGAAGATACAAGCCTGTCAGTTCCTTCCTGCCAGGAGATTTTTGCTCTTTCTATTGGTTGGGCTGGTCCCAAATTACAAATAGCTGGAGGGAACTTTGATACCAGGCTATCGACGCAGCTCGATCAACCCATCATGGTCCATAAGCCACTGAACCGGGGAACCTCCTCCTCAAATACTTTGCTTTGCAGTTCCAGTAAACCACGTGGAGAACGCTGCTGTACCCTCTCCAGGCTGCCATCCTTGCCTAGTTATCTTGGCTACTACAAGCAGCAGGGACCTATGTTGACGGGTCCCTGGCTACTAGTCATGCTTCCTTCACTAGAGCAGGGATGGCCAGATTTAGGCTCAACGTGATCCACTTGATCCAGGCATCAACCTTGGGTGATCTACCAGATCTCCCCCAGGCTCCAGACCAGGAGGACCTTTCCTTCTGGCTTCCAGCTCTAGGGCACCTCAGCAACGGGTCTCAGGAACAGAGAGGAGCCCTGCCCTTTAGCTTTCCTGACTGCACTGGAGGCGCTCTCCGAGCCCGTATTCTCTCTGGGGCACTGGTCCCATTCTTCTCCCCAAAGGAGATTGGTGAGAGGCTGGTCTCCCCACCCACACCACGAACTACTGGGGAGACTAGCTTGTGATCGACCAGCAGATCACGATCTACCTCTTGGCCACCCGTGCGCTAGAGTGTATGAGTACCACTGCGCAAGTGTGATATTTGTACCCTTGCAGTACCCCTGGTAGGGAGGGAAATGTTGCCTTCCCCCTTTTATAGAAGCAAAATTTAAGGCCGTTTTAAAACAGGTACAGCTGGGGGGAGGTCCATGTGTGCTGCATAGAATGGCCACGGACCACCCACACACATTGGGTGAGTGGGAGGGTGGATTCAAATGGGCCAAGGATGGGTGTGCACTCCTACCTATGCATGTTTTTGCCTGCTCCCATACGGAGCATACGGAGGTTCTCCATCCCTGCAATAAGCAAATGGGTGATTAGCACCCACTGAAGATTTGTTAAATGCCTCAAGCAGGCCCATTCCAACCTAGTTATTCCTGTAGCCCCACTTGGGGGCGTAGCTACCATAGAGCGAAGGGGCTCTGTTGAGACTCTAGACTCTGAGAGGGCCCTTTGCAAGTAACCTGAGAGCTGCTAGGAAATGTTCAGACTGGTCAGGGGAGGGAGCATGGTCACCACTCTGCCCCCCACACAATCTAAACATTTTCTACTGGTGCTAAGGCCACTTGCAAAGGGTCCTGCCAAGAAAGACGTTTTCAGAGTAGTTGGGGGTAGAGTGGTGCCCCCACCCCTTCTTAAAAATGTGCATAGGTGGCAACCCTACACGCCACATCCTTCATATGAAGGCCTCTCCCACTCATGAACACGCAGATTCAGGTTGTCCTAACCACTTTGCGCCATGACATCATGACTCTTTTGACATGGCTATGTCCCCCATTAGCCCCAGTTTTCTCGGCTAGCCATGGGTTACTCCCAGAGACTCTGGGTCAAAGACTGGAGTCTCTGGGTGAAACCTAGAGGGGCAAGAATAGGGATGGATGGGTGTACAGACCCTTCCCAGCTTTTGCCAGCTGAGAAGAATGGATCACTGGAACTCCATTCAACAGGAAACCTCACTCCCTCACCTCCCTTTTCCCTGCACACTGTGTCCCAGTTTTCTCATTGCAAACCAGCCCAATGGACTCTCGCCTTGTCGACTGCAGCTCTGATGGTGGTAGTTTTTATTTAATGTGCTATCCAGGACATGCAGTTTAATTTTAGACCAAGCACACAGGCTGAATATTCTAGCCACCATTTATAATAGGCATATATGATGGTGTTTACAACCCTTGCCCTGTTCTAACCCAACCAGCAGCCACAAGGGACGCTTCATGGCAAATGCACCCACAATTTCCTGTGGGCTGGTCCAGTTCTGGAGCTTCCACTGTGCTTATGACTCCATTGCAGTAACAAGTGGTCCCAACATGGTAATTACTAATTAGGGCCTCTGCTAGATATATCTGGGTGTGTGTTTTGGGCAAGTAGTAATACTAGCACAGAAATAGCAGGAATAAAAATACCATCCCTTCCTGCCAACTGCACTGAATTTGGAGAGCACTTTATTGAAGGACACCAGGGATGCACAAGATGTGGCTTGTGGGCGGGCCACATATGACCCGTGAGGTCATCCCCTCTGGTTGGGTCCCAGCTGGAGTATCATGTTTGTGTTTAGCTTTGGGCATCCCATTTTTAAAAAGGAAATAAAAAAGTTGGAGAGCGTTTGCAGAGGAGAGCAGAGTTTCCTCCCATGTTGGATAAAAGACTTGAAGCACAAATCATAGGAGAGGTTGAAGCATTTGGATCTGTAATGTTCAGCTTAGAGAAGACTAAGGAGAGATATCTGCTAATAGTCTACAAATATTTGAAAAGATGGAGAACAACTGTTCTCTTTTGCAATGGAGGGCAGGACAAGAGGCAGTGGGTACAAGCTACAGCAAGGTAGGTTTAGACTGAACATCAGGCGAAAAATCCTGAATGCAAGGGGGCCCTAAATCAGAAGTTGCAAAACTGTGTGTCTGGACCCCAAGTGGGGAGGGGGGAATCATGCAATATGCAGAGGAGGACACAATCCTGATTGATAATGGATATCCTGTCACATACCTCCGAACAGTTCCTATTTAGGAGGGACAGTCCCTTTTTGAGTGCTGAATCCCACTGTCCCTCTTTCAGGGAGTCAAAGTTTCTCTTTCAGGAGAGAGAGACAAGAAGACTGGAATTCAATCCTCAAGCACCTCTTTCCCGTTCTGTGCATGTGCGCCCTTTTCAAAAATGGCTGTGGCAGCATCACTACCATTTTGGAAAAGGGTACGCATGCGCAGAATGGTCTGGTAGCCATTTTGTACATGCACAGGGGTTTTTTTAATTGTTATTTTTAAAATTATTTTACAGATTTTAATTGATTTGAATACGGATCCGTAATATGAAAAATGCAGGATCTGAACTGAAAACTGATCCAAACCACACTTTCCTCCGGCGGACCACCCCTAGTATGTATAAGTGCACTAAGGGACAAAGCTTATTAACTAAGGGTATGCCTTATTGGCAGCAGGAGCAGGGCTTGTCCCTGGCCACTGGAAATATTGGGAGGTATGTTGTCATTATCTGGAGTCACAGGATTGTAAGTAAGTCTCACAACAGGGTCATACAGATCAAAAGTTTAGGAACCAGTGAGCTAGCTAGTTTCTGGTAAAGAATTGCAGCAATTGTCCTCTTGCCTCTCTCACCGTGTTTCCAAAATGTCTTCTGCTGGATGCTGGGCCCAGTTCACCCATCCCTTTTGCTCTAAGGTTTCGTATGCAAGTTTCATAAGCATGAGTTAGATAACTTGTTGCTTAAGGGAATTATGTAACTAGCGCTGTCTCATTCCACATTAAAGAAATTAACACACTGCATGTGAGGAGCCTCAGAGAGGGTTTATGCAATAATGAAATGCTGTAACTGCCTGCAGTCGGCATTTGCTATCACAGCTAATTAGAGCCCTGGGAAGGGAATCCAGCAAAACAAAATGGGGATCGGGTGACAGAAGGCAGCCTTCACCTACTGGGTGCAATCCTGAGTCAACAGCTAAATTCCCATTGACTTCACTGGGGTCAGGATTTTGTCTCCCAACTTTTAGAGCAGCCGAAGAGGGATGAGTTCTGCCCCTCAGACAATAAGCTCCACCCTCTCATGCACTTATACATGCACCCCCCGCCCCCCCCAGGCTCCCAACCCTCCCAGTGTATAAAGAGGGACAGAAGCTCTCTTGCTTCTCTCATTCCACCTTCTTGTTTGTCCTTCCACAGAGCTGGAGACATTTAGCCAAAGTGGAGTCGTATTATTAAAATCAGGGCCTCCTTTCGCGGTGTGTGAAAGGGGGAAAGATGCCCCAGGTCTCTTGTACCTAAAGGGCCACATCCTGGGGACTGGATTTTGAGCAGTTTCCAACAAAATTGGAACCGGGGGAAGCAAAGGTGTTTTTAGACAAGCACCTCCCCACTCTACCCACCCATCATGCATGTTGCAGGACTGCATTGGCACCCTAAGTAGCCCTGCAACATGGGTGATGGGTGGGGAGGCGCTTGTCTAAAAACACCCTAAGTCTTCTAGACATCAGCCGCCTATGGCTGGGACACAGTGCAGCCATCTTCCCCTCCCCCAACCCTGAGGAATTCAGGTTCCACAACCCACCTTCAGCCATTCTTGAGGGAACGAGAGAGAATCCAGCTGCTTCCAGGGAAAACGCCCAGAGGCAGGGTCATACTAAGCTAGTTGGGAAGAAAGGACAGGGCCAGTCTTACCACAGGGTGACCCAGGGCAACTGTCCCACCCCCAGGCCCTGTTATTTTCTCTACTTTGGGGGGCTCTGCAGTGACCCCTGTTGTTACCAGGTCATGGTGCAAGGCCCCGACTCCCCCCCTCCCACAGCGCTTGGGAGTCTCCTCACCTGCCTCCTGAACCTCCCTCCATGTTAAAGGGGTGGGGCCACAGGGGGAGCCCACATTTTGTCTTCACCTGGGAGAGCCCATCAATTCCAAGGCCAGGTCTGGGAATGGGCCCTGGCGTAGATGATGGAATGGGGCCAGTAGGTAATTTTCACGGGGCAGACAGCTGGCCCCACTTCCTCCCCTTCTGAAAACTTCCTAGTGGCTCCCAGGTTGCTTGTAAAGGGCCCCCACAGAGTCTGGGGCCCAGGCTCAACCGAGCCCCCTTGCTCCATGGTAGCTATGTCCCTGTCTACTATGCCGTGTGATGGCGACAGCAGCTTCTGACCCCAGTGCAGGAGCAAATTCATTAGTGGTGTAAATCCACTGACCTAGTGCCTTTTAGCCACCTTCTCTCCAGGCTGATTTCCCTCTTAGCATCTCTTTGTGCTGTTAGTGTTTAACCCACCCATTTGCACGGCCCGACGAACTCTCTTTCTCTTTCCCTTTTGCCTCTTGCTTTCCTGCTGTGCTCGTCTTGTCATCACCTCCTGGACATCCCCATTTATTGACTCGCCTCCCCCGTACTCCCTGCAGTACTCTCAATAATTGCTCTTCCCTGCAGGGAACCTTGCCAGCAATTGTCTCATCCCTTTGTCCTGCTCCACCTCTGCCTCTAAGCCAGACTGGCAACAGTTGCGCAGTGCAAGCACCATGTTGAAGGCTGCCAGAAATAGCTCCACTTCCTACTCCCTTCTCCCTCCAGCTCTTCTCAACAAAGGCTTCCCCCAATGCTTACAGCCCCTTCTTGACCCAAGGGCTTTAAGCCACACAGCCCACCCGGGAGAGCAGGTAGCAAGTAACATCTGTGAAAATAAAGCAGCAGCACTTCCAGAAACTGGTCTTTAAAATTTATAAATGCAAACGCTGGGTGACAGGAATAGGATGCAGTTGGGGGGGGGGGGAGAGCATGTTTCTCCCAATGCGTCTGATATCAAGTCAATGCCCTAGGGCAGGGGTGGGGAACTTCAGGCCCAGGGACCAAACTGTATGTGGAAAAAGTGAGCTCAGGGTAAGGGAACAGAAATGAGGGCACACACACAAGGACAGGGGAGGGCAAGGAGGCTTTGTCTTGCCTGGACTTGGCTGACAAAAGTGGCAGTGGTGGCTCTTCTGGGGCTCTCGGGAGTGGCAGGGCTAGCTCTCCCAGGGCCCTTTGGGAGTGGTAATGGCGGGTCTCCCAGAGCCCTTCAGGAGCGGCGATGGAGGCTCTCCCTGGGCCCTCAGGAGTGGTGGCAGCAACTCTCCCAGGGCCCCCAGTGTGCCTGAGATTCGGGGTACAAGGTCTGTCACTTGGCCCCAACCCCTACCTCATCAACCACTTCCCCATGCCTTCTCCCTGTGGCTCCGCCTGACCATCCCAGGACCTGCCAGTTTTAAAGCTGGCCCCGTATTCACACCAGTGCTCCGTCACAAGGATGTATTATTTATTTATTTATTTTTACAATTCATATGCCGCCCCCTCCTGCCTCAGGCATCTCAGGGCGGCTCACAATATATTAAAACATTTCAAACATTAAAACATTAAAGTAAACCATAATAATGGTCTTTCTACTAGCTTATCTACAAATATTGCTTGCATAACACACGAGAGCAGCAGGAACTGTTCTGACAACAGCCAGAGCAGAAACCTGGCATGCTCTTGCACCTTCAGATCTTTCACCCAATTTAAACTTGTTTCAATAGCAACCATTCAGACTAGAAGCTGGCGTCCATTCAAAGGCCAATGACAATTGCTCTGCACTGCGCCTCTCCCAGAAGGAACAGCAAGCCTCTTGGCAGGGAAATGATCCAGAAACACGTGTTTGGCCAGAGATTACCTGGTGTGCTACCAGCAGGAATCTGGGAAACATACGAGGTCCACATACTCTTGCCGTCCATCGGTCCAGACAGCAGCAATGTTGCTCTGTTGTCTGCAATTGATGCATGATAAAGAGTTTGGAACCTTCCTTTCCTCAGCTTGTTCCAGGAATTTTAAACGTTGTGAACCAGCAGCAGCAAGTTGACTCCAAGCAAGGTTGAGTGGCAACTGAAAATGCTTTTAGACCCAGGATGGGGAAGTAGGGACCTGCCGCCCACGGGCCAAATCTTTCTCAGCTTTTTTTTATCTGACCCCTGGACCCAGCCCTTACCCTCAAGAACTGAAAGAGTGAACTCAGAGGAAGGGAGCAGAGATAAGGGCGTACGTGCAGGGATAGGGGATAGATCCCTAGCAGAGATCCATGAACTGGACCCTCCCCTTCTTTTGCCCATCCTGAGCACATCTCCTAAACATCCCTGCCCTCAACTCTCATCAAATCCTCAGAGCTTGTGCACACTTTCAAAGGGTGTTTACAAACCAGACGACAGCCTGCTGGAGTCCCTGCTCGGTCCTGTGCAGCCCCCACACAGCCACCAATAACATGTTTAATGCGTCCAGACTAATAAACGGGCAGTCCCTTGCCTGTGTTTCATTTGCTTTGCAGCAGCTTCTGCCAGTGGTGCTAGTGATCTCCCTCCACGCAGCCGCCTCTAATCTGAGAGGCGCACTAGAGCTCTCCCCCCACCCCTCTCAGCAGGCCGGCTGGGCATGCTAGGCGGGATTCTATGTGCTGATGGACGCGGATGCCGGCGAGGCTGCGGCGAACCTAATTGACAAGAAGTGAGCACCCATTAGCCCGGATTGGCCCCTGGACTCGGCTGTGAGTGGCAGCTCTGCGGTGACCACATGGCAGATACCTAACAGACAGCCATGCAGGAATGCGCATGGTGAAGGCTAGTGTGGGCTATCGTCTCATTTGATTCAACCCGAAGTGGCCCCTGGGAGGGCAAAGGTTCCCCATCCCTGTTGTAGGCAAAAAGAGGATAAAACGTAACATTTTGAAATTCCAATCTCCTGGCCCCCTGCTATGCCTCCCAGGCAGAGGGAAAGTTTATTTGATTGTCATAGCTTCCCTGCTGCACAATTTAATGTTCTCTCTTCATCCATGTAACAACTTGGTTAGGCTGCCTATATCATATTTATAGTCTCACACAAATACACGCACATGTATGAGCCATATAGCCTAGTAGACAAGGTGTGGGGACTCGAGTTCAGAGTGTAAAAGCTACATTTGGTAGCTCTTACAATGACACAAGATCTCGCAGCATAAAAGGGGAATAGTGCATTCACATGTTACAAAAATTGTGGAATTATAATACCCGGTATTATCTTGAGTTATTATAACAGCCCATTTTGTAAGGTGTGAAAGCATCCTTAGCTACAAACTCACTGGGTGGCCTTGAGCAAGTCACTCTCTCTCAGCCTCAGTTTCCCAACTGTAAAATGGGATTAATAATAATGACCCACTTTCAGAGTTGTTGTGAGGGTGAACTAGAAAAGGACTGTGTATCTCCCAACTTTCTGAGCAGCAAAAGAGGGACAAGTCCTGCCCCCACACCTGTCCCAACATTCCAAGTGCATAAAGAAGGACAGAAGCTCTCTTGCTTCTCATTCCACCTTCTTGTTTGTTGTTCTATAATTTCCCCATTATCCTCTCAAGTGTTTTTTTCTGGGAGGCAGCCATGAAAGAGGTACCTGAGGTTTTAATATCAGTCTTTATATTATGTCCAGAGACCCGAGTTCATGGCACCAACATTTTTTAAATTCTGCAACCAGTGAAGCCAAATTCTGCAAATTCACCACAAACATTAACATTTACATATTAACTTGATTTGCATAACTATACAACAGTTTATACATGCAAATTTACTTAAACCAGCATGCTTTTTCAACAGGTTTGACACAGAATCACAACTTTGTTAATGAAACACAACTCAATTCCTCTGGAATTTCAGCACCCCAGAACTCCCACCTCATGTTAAACCCCAGACCTCCCTCACCCAAACATAGGGCCCCAAGACACACACACACCCCTGCCACAATTAATCTTCCAGGGGACCATTCACCTATCCACCCTCAAGGGTCATGGTCACACCTCTCCGACAGACGGCAGCTGCAGCAGCAGTTTTAGTTTGGGGTCACGCAACAAGTTTACGCCTGAGCCAGGATTTAAAGATCTTGGAGACAGCTCCCACTGCAGTTTCACTGCAAGTTTAAACCACTTTGTGGACAACCAACATTTGTTGACTCAGTTCTTGGTTTCTGTGTGCCCGTACTCTAGAGACTTAGAAAACAAAGCTGCTCTTTATATCAAGTAAATATTTATAGTTTGGGTTGTTGTTGTTTTTTAAAGATGTACCCGACTGGTTTCAGCCTGATGTTCCCAGCAAAAACATCCATGGGACTCTGAAATCTCCTGTAAATAACTCAAAACTTCTTGATAACACTACTGTAACATGCTTTGTTTTCACAGATATACTTCCCGGAGCCTATCAGCCCATAGCTGCTCATGACCTTGGCTTTTTCTCCAGGGGAACGTTGTTTCAATGAATGTAATAATTCCCTTCATTAGGCAGAGCTGGTAAGTGGTAAACTTTCCAAATTGCTACTAAATAGTCTCATCTGTCTTTTTAAGCCTCAGTGCAGAGGTGGGGAACCTCAGGCCTGAGGTCCAAATGTAGCCTGCAGCTAGTTTTTATTTGGCCCCTTTCCAGATACCTTAATCTGGCCCCTGGATTCAGTTCCTGCCCCCAAGCATCGAAAGAGAGCGATCAGGGCAAGGTAGCAGAGATTAAGGCATGCACGCTAGGGAATGGATCCATGGAACAGACCCTCTCCCCCAAACACCTACATGACCTTCTCTTATTGAGAGAGGTGACCAACGCACAGTCGTAAGTTAAGTATGGTCCATGCCCTCCACAAAGCAGCTGATATAGACTACAGAACCCAGCATACAACACTCCGTCTTGACCAGTCAGGTGGTCTTCAGAATTATAGATCCCAGCATGCCATGCTCCATTTTCAAACGTTAATTCTGACCATTTGGCAAAGGCAAACAAACAACCACCCATCATTTCCATGTCCTGCTGTTACTAGTTCTAAATTAATAGTTGAGTTTGAAAGCATCGTGTTCCAGTTCCACGGCTTAATTTGGGTCTGGGCTCAGCCCTGGCTAGCACCTCTTCCGGACCCTCGTCGCTGCTATGCTATAAGGCCACCATCAGCCCCTGATGGGGGTAGGGCTGATTGGTGGTGCCAAACAGCTGATCGGTGGAAGTGCCAGCCCCAGCAAGCTTAAGCCATCCCTGAGCAAGGGTTGGCAAAGCAGGGGGGTAAGAACAGGCTGGTGAAGGCATGGGGCTTGGTAGGATGGGCAGGCTTGTGCCCTGGCCTCTCTCTTTTTTATAGATAAGAAAAATACAAATTTAGGAGGGGACTAGAAAGTTCCCAATGCATCCTTCAACTGGGAAAAAGATGGATGCTCCTTCTCCAGCAGGGGGAACCTTTTCTCTTCCAGGGACCACTTTGAATATTAGTACAAGTGCAGAGGGCAGCAGGGGGGAGAGTGTTTAAGGGGTGTACTCAGGAAGAGCAGGGTCTAGCTCTGTCCCCTATCCTTGTGTGCATGTCCTCATTTCCACTCCCTTATCCTGAGCTCAATCTTTCAGCGCTTCAGGATAAGAACTGGATCCAAAGACCAGACCCAGGAACAGGAAAGGGATCAAATAAAAGCTAGCTGGGGGCTGCATTTGGCCCCTGCCAGGCCTGAAATTCCCCACTCCTGCTCCATGCTAATCATTGATGCTTTGAAGAGTCCGATGTGATGAAACGCAAATTTCCAATGCAGCCCAACAAGAGGCATTTGTACTTGGACAAAGCCGGAGATTTATTTGACCAGACTGGAATGAGCAACCTCTGGTGGCAAAAGAAACTGGCAGGTGGTTTACAACTTGCTCTAGGGCAGAGGACAGGGAGAGATTGGGGGGGGGGGAAAGCACTGATGCAACTGTGGGTTTCCACTTCTCCCAGAATGACCATTTCTGATCTCTTAAACAATCCCACATCTTGAAAGGGAAACATCACCTTAATAATTTTATCGGACACTCAAAACCGTGGGCTCAGTGAACTTCCTAAGCCATTACAAAAACTTGCAATAATCACCACCTGCTTTTCACTTCACCTGAAGTGCTTCATCATTCCTTTTAGATGGTGTTTCTTTCTTCTCCTAGAGATTGCTTTCAGCCTTCCAGACATCCACTTGTTTTTAAATGCTAACGCCCCTGCTCTTCTTTAACATCGCCTTGCATTGCAATTTACATCACTTTGCAGCCTTTTTGTCTGTTGTTTACATTTATATGCCAGCACCTTCCTGCACTTGTTTTTATGTATATGCATTTGTCTTGCATTTGCTCAGATTTAGCCCCTATTTCCTTGTAGCCTGATGAAGAATCCCATGTGGATCAAAAACATGAAGTTGGTCCAATAAAAGAAATCATCTGAACTACTTTGTCTCCATGTATAAACACTGCAGCTTTTGCAGACAGCAAGACAGAACCAGAAGGCAAAATTTGGAACCTAGGTGCATTGATTACAGGATTATTCCTGCCCCCACCCCCCCGATTTTGCTGTTTGCTCCTTTAAGACTCAAGCTTGGTATGTGCCTCTTAAAAGATATGCAGTGGGACAAACTAAGCAAATCGCCAGGGTCTGAAGCTAGCACAAACTGGCTAGAACTGCCTTTTAACTGCACAGCACCACTCTAGAAGAACAAAAAAATTCAAAGATCATAAATTTTAGGGTTACAGAAGTTTAAGTTGACATCCAAGACTCTGCGTGCTTGCTCACAGACCACCAAAATGAGCCAGATTTAGGGCACAATTCTCACCCCCCATCCCTTACACCAGGTGTAGGGAACATCCAGCCAATGGCTGAGTTTTCTATTTGACCCCTTTCCAATTCCTGAATCTGTCCAGTTGATGCAGTTCCTACCTTCAAATATTGTAAGAGTCAGGCATAGAGGAGCCAAGATGAAGGCATACACTCAAGGACACGGAATGGATCCCATGATCAACAGACCCTTCCCTTCATTCTCCCATCCTGAGCACTTCCCCCTAAGGGCCCTTCCTCAACCCAACTTCTAAGCAGCCTGCTAAAGCATGTACTAATTTGCCAAGTGGCCTGTGGAACCCCTTAATTATCCCAACCTGCAACTTCTATGCAGCTCCTGGAAGTTGTACTAATGTTCAAAGCAGCCCCTGGGAGGGAAAAGGTTCCCTACATCTACACCGAAGTGATTTGTTTTACTAATCAAGACCCTGACCCTGTAAATACCTACACAAAGTAGTTTCATCTTCCTTCATCTGGCTGCAGGATTAGACACATAATGGGACAATTTAATGACACCATTCTGTTTGACTGCACTTGACATTGCTAAATCAGGCTCAGCTTCAGCACAAGCCTGTTAATTGTGATCTATGCCAGAATAATTGGCTTGCATTTGGGCTGCATTTTCTAGAAACATGCAAAACCAAGTTGCCTACAGCTCGTTTTTTAAAAAAAGAAACTGCCCCCCCCGAAATAATTGCTTTGAACTTCAATATTGCTGTGTAAAGTAGCTCAAGTTTAATATTTGGACACACTTTGTGAGCAGAACGGGCTTCAAACACACAATCTCAATCTAATTAAACTAATGGCTTGTTGAAAATGAATGCTGCAGCTAGTTAACAGCCTGGTGCTGGAAGATGAGTGCCAAGGCCCTTGGGGAAATCCAGATGTCAAGACTAAACAAGCCATTTTCAAAGCAGGATATTTAAAGTTTCCATTTCTGGAACTTAGTTACTACAGTAAATGGTAGATTTAAACATGTTTTGCACAATTTTGCACATATTCTTATAAATGGGTATTAGTCAAGTTGGATAGGAGACACTCTGTCATAAGCTGAAGTAGTAGGAAACAGATTACTGTTATAGCCTGAGTACCTTTCTTTGGAACTGAAGTTGGCTACTGTTAGAGAGACGGGCTGCTGGGCTGGATGCACTGTTGGTCGACCCAATATGGCACGCTTGTTATAGGAACTTGAAATTAGTAGCTTTCCCCATCAGTGCAAATAACTGGCCAACTATTGTAAACCAAGGCCATCAAGCAGGGTCATGGCTCTGATTCTTCAGTGCCGTTACTGGCACTACATAATCTTGGGAGTCAACTACAAATATTAATTCATTGCTGGGGGACAGCACTGGTGTACATTCCCACTAACGGAACTCCTCTGTTCATCCCCATCACTAATAGTGATGGAGCAAACACTGTTTAGCTGGGACTAACTCTCTTGCTGGTTTCTAAGGGCAGGGACATAACAAAATTGTCTCAAAGTGCTTTCCTGTTATCCAGCTATCTGAAACTGGGTTAGGTCCAGCAGACATTTTATACAGATAAACTGATTTTAAAAAAAAATATTTTTATTTAATCAAAAGCTATAACTTTTACAAAGTGATAAAGTTTCTATCCATAAAAGATAAAATAATAAAAAATATATAACAAAAAATAAAACAATTTGTACAACAATGAACATACAGCGTGAATAGTTGGATTCAGGTAAGGGTTCTGTTTTTCTTTTGAAATGTAATAATCAAACAGGTATGCTCGTTCATCTTCAGGTAAGTCCAGTTTGTTCATAATGCAGACGCATGGGTACCATTTTGCTGTGAAAGCTTTTTTATCTATAAGATTTGCTGACACTTTTTCCATAGTTAGATACCACCATAGTCTATTCATCCGTTATCCTTCCGTTAATTCCTTGGTGTCCTTCCAATGCAGCGCGCTTTTTTAAGCTGCCTGAATCAACGCTGAACATGAGCCTGTAGAACTTTTACTTCCAGAAACAAACCGAGAAATGCAATTTCAGGACGAAAAGGTATGGTTAACCTAGTCATCTCTTCAATTTTTTTCCATACACATCTCCAGAGTGGTTTTATTAGATCGCAATTCCACCAGCAGTGAGTGTTAAGTTCCTTCCTCCCAAACATAATCCCTTGTCTCCTTAGTTTACAAGTCTAAATTGCATAGGAGTTAAATAGTATCTAGTTACGAGTTTAATTTGGCATTATTTGATCTCGAGTGTGTACTATTGTACATGTAGTTTATAATTTGTACCTCTTCCTTCTCTGAGATTTCAATGTCTTTTTTCCACTTTTGTATGTATTATTTGAGCTCTTTGACATACCATAGATCCTTTAAAATCTTATATATCAGTGCCAACCTCCCTTTGACTAAAGTTCTCTCAAAGAGCACTCGTTCAATTGTGGTGGGATCCCTTGCATAGTTGTCCTGTTTTTATTTTGGTGATTACATGTTTAAGTTGTAGGTAACTAAACATATTGACACTTGTTCCAATTTTGTTTTCCATCTTCTCCCTGCTTAAAATCTCTTTCCCTTCAAGTAACTGATTTACTCTTAATACCCTTTTTTTAATTTTTCTCTGAGGTTTTTGGCTTGCTGGTGTAACTGATTTTATCTTTAAGCAACAAGGGATCCAAGCTGGGGAAAATCTCTGCATGCCACTTAGAAGGTCTCTTAATTCCAATCATGGTCTGCTATAATATTGGCTTAAGTGCCTGTACTACACAGGAGTCCTTGTCGATTTGCATTAAGGTAACTTCCTGCAAATGCAGCAACACACGAACATGGAGGAAAGCAACAGATGCTCACTGCTGTCTGATTAGCTTCGAGAAGTCAGGTCATGTAAAATTAAGTGCTGCTTTAACCCCCACCCCCCAAAGTACTGATTTATTTATTTAATAGATTTATACCACACCCCTCCTGCTAAAGTAGCCCGGGGCAGCTTCCAACAATTAACACACAATAAAAACAATTTAAAACATCCAATACAATATAAAAATATTAAAACAGGGCTAAATATAATACATAATAAATAATAGGTAGGATGGGGGAGCTAAAAAACCCTCACCCTACCCTCCCCCCCTCCCCAAAGGCCTGGGCAAACAGCCAGGTTTTACAACTTTATGACTGGGTGAGAACTAAGTTTGCCACAGCAGTCATGCTAATAGTTATGCACGCACACACATCTCCACTACAAAGACACACTTGATGTACTGTATCCCACTGGCCTTTGGTATTACGTATTTTCATAGCACCAGCAATGTGCCTGGTGCTGAACATTTGTGATAGATTGGTCCCTGCCCTGCCGGGCTTACAATTCTTTGGTAGTCAAGTTTGCTTATTATTATTATATTATTATTAGCATTTGTATAGCGCCAGCTGTGTACCTGGCACTTTACAGAACAATAAGAATGACGGGGTCCCTGCCTAAGCTCTCCTAGCATTCTCAGGAGCTTCCAACCATCATTTCTTGGCCACCCTGCGTTTATATAACTCCTACCCCACCTATTGTAGACACCAGGTTTCCAAACTTGGTTATCACCCCTATTGAGGAATCCACACTGATATTTGATATGCTCTGCATGCCTGTTGCTGCCTGGGATTGTGCAATTATATTTTAAGTCTCAAAATTAGATTAGGGAAAATTGGTTGGAAACCACAACAGCCTCTTTCTGATGTTTCCTGTTTTTATTTCCCAATTCCACACCCTAGGTTCTGCTTTTTTGTACCAAGCCCATAGCACTTCTGCAGTCAATCTGCCTCTCCTCCCAAGGTTCCCCTCTCACTTGTCTTTCCCAGATTGTAAGCCCTTTGGGGTAGCGAGTGGATTGTACAAGCACCAGGTACATTACTGGCACTATATAAATATTAAATCAACACCATACAAAGAAATCCGCAGAAGGAAAACCCAGAGGTTTTTGTACAAGTCTTTAATAAAAAAGTTCAACAAAAAATATATAAATCAAGCATTTATGCAATGCATACATTCTTTATATCTGCAGGTACAGATAAATAACAGAAGGCAAAAGCAAATGTTTTGCTTATCTTTGGCAGTTAACCAATACTACCCCTGAAAAAGAACATTGGGTCAGAATAAAAAAAAACTGAGCTTGTAATTATTATTTTTTTACATTACAGAAAAAATATCAGGCAATAATTAAATCGTTCAATTTGACAATTTTAAGGAAGTTTTCCTTAAAAAACACTTTCAGGTTTCAAATTTAACCTTTTGTTGCTGGAAAATTAAGGCCTGCTTTAGATGACACTAGAATTTATTCTAAATCCAATCCATCTGTCTTAGGCCAAACCAAAGCTCTGCCTTCTCACAAAATAAGCCAACAAGTTTGGATCTGTGGATCAGTTTCCTGATCCTCAACCAACACATGTACATATGAAACAGTTAAGCTTCCTTAATATTTATCTAATTCAGTGTCCCAGAATAATTGATATCCTTCCTTCCACTTGACAGCACGAATGCATCTTACGGCTCTACAGAAGCAATATATACACGACATACACTAAATCAGAAAAGCAATTAAAAAAGGTACACAGGTAACACAGAGCAGCTTACATCTAAATATATACAGGTTTTCACAGTTAGATTTAGAAAATTGTCTGAAATTCAGAAATACTTCTACTGTATTTTTCTATAAATATTTTCAAAAAGCGCCACATGGTCAAAATGGACACATTTTCTTAGATGTATCAAATTAAAATAAACCTGTAATGCTTTAAGCTTTGAGGTTTCTTTAAAGTGTTTTGTTTCACCAGTTTCCTCAGACTGGCCCCTTGCAAGCATCTCTCTAGCTCTGGTAGCAAAGGAACTCCACTACTTTGGAAGGAATCGGCAAGTTCTTGACTTGATGAGTTGGCATCACTCTTCTAATGGCCATGCGGCACAAGTGCTGCAGACTGGAAACGGATTTAGGAGTTCCCCAAAAGTACACACTTCCATCTTGAGTTCTGCACACAGAAACAAAAAATGAGATTGATTTATTTGTTAGAGTCTCTTCTATCCCGCGCCCTCCTGCTCACACAGCAGCTCGGGGTGGCTCACAATTAAAACATACCAAAAAAAAAGTTACAATATAAAATATATCAAACTACTAATATAAAATTACATAAAAACTTATTAAAAGTGTGTAAGTAAAACCCTCCCCACCCATCTCCCTCACCAGGGGTGCCCAACTCAAGGTCTCCCAGGTGGCGACAATAGGAAGGGCGTTCTCGGTGGCCCCACCGAGGCTGTGAAATTCCCTCCGGACCGGAGGCCCGCCTGGCCCCAGACCTCCCCTCTTTCTGAACAGCCCAGGTTTTACACTGTCTTCAGAAAGAGGGGCGGTCTGGGGCCACTGCAGGAGCCGCACCGCAGGGCCCAGGCCGTAGAGAGCTTTATAGGTCAAAACCAACACCTTGAATTCGGCCCGGACGACAATGGGCAGCCAGTGCAGAGAACGGAGCACTGATGTAATGTGCTCGCAGCGACCCATCCCCATAAGAAGATGGGCCGCCGCATTCTGCACCAGCTACAGCCTCCGAACTGTCACCAAGTGTAGCCCCACGTAGAGTACGTTGCAATAGTCCAGTCTAGAGGTGATGAAGGCATAGATGATGTTGGCCAAGTCAGGGACATACGGCTGAAGCCGTCATACCAGATCTACCTGGCGAAAGGCACTCCTCGCCACAGCTGTCACCTGGAGATCCAGGCAGAGCTGTGAATCAAGGAGTACCCCTGACTACGGACTTGAGTAACCAAAGGAGGGCGAACCCCATCAATAACAGGGGCTACCACTCCTTCGGCCCCACCCACCAGCATCACCTCCGTCTTGTCGGGATTCAGCCTCAGACAGCGCGCCCTCATCTAGTCCCCTACAGCCGCCAAACACCAGGTAAACACCAAGACTGCCAGGTCTGGGTCAGCTGAAAAAGAGGTCAAATTGTGTATTGTTGGCGTACTGACGACAACGTACGCCGAAACCTCTCACGACCTCACCCAAAGGCTGCATGTACACGTTGAACAGGAGAGGGGACAGAAGAGAACCCTGTGGGACTCCACTCGTGAGGAATGAAAAACCAAGCACCGCCCGCCGAGTTCTCCTGGCCAGGAAAGAGCGGAACCATTTGGGGACAACTCCACCCACCCCACACGGTCCCACAGATGAGTCACCAACATCTCATGGTCAACGGTATCAATTGCTGCCGACAGTTCTAATAAAAATCAGAGGAGACGATCAGCCCTGGTCTAATTCATGGTGCAGGTTGTCGACTAAGGCCACAAGCGCAGTCTCAGTGCCAAACCCAGGGCAAAAGCCGGAGTGTGAGCGATCAAGAAAAATGACATGATCCAGATGCCCCTGAAGCTGCCGAGCCACCACCCGCTCAATAACCTTCCCTAAAAAGGGAAGGTTAGTGACTGGCCAGTAGCTGGCAAGGGAGTCAACGTCAAGCGATTGTTTCTTGAGCAGAGGCTACACCACCACCTCTTTAAGGCAGCTCAGCACTCTGCCCTCCCTAAGGGAGGCATTGACAACCCCAACCAACAACGGCCCTAGTGTCTCACGGCAGGCCTTAACCAGCCAAGATGGGCATGGATCTAATTCGCACAGGTGACTAACAGCCCCAAAGACATCCACCGCATCAGCGGGTGACACCCACTGAAACTGATCCCATGAAACCAGACAAGGTGGGGCTTCCGTTACCTCTGGTTCTCCCACAGCTACAAGTGCGGTGTCAAAGTCAAGGTGAATCGGAGTGATTTTATCAGCAAAAAAGATTATGCTACTCAATCAGCTTAGGTTTCACACACCTCTACCATAAGCCATTTGAGAGTTGGAGCAGCTAGGAAAAACAACAACTTCCAAAAAGTGACTGCTGACTGGAGCTGTGATGCATTGCTTGGTGTGTGGGAAGGGAAAAAGTAGTATTTAAAGAGATAGGGTTGGATGGGTGTGAGGAGGAAACGGCCTGGCATACTGTGTCTCTGTACTGGGCTGTTTCTGACTAGGGCTAAAAAAATGGAGACAAGTTTCGTACCTGCAGATAATTCCTGACATTTTGGGCAGCCTATTGGGTACCCGACTACCAGCAACACTGGGCGTTACAGTTACCAACTTCGCATTTTACCAGCCCATTCCTACTTACCGTGTTACCATTTTAATGGCTTTCCAACATGGTTCAATAGATGAATGGAAACGAACAGAAAAATGATAGAATTGTGCACAACAGAACGATTTGGTAACCGAAAAACCAACTCATCCAGTACTAAATGGGTACCACTGAGTATCCAATCCGCCCAAAGCAACTTGGGTACTGCAATTTACCCGCTTAAAAAAGGGCCTATACATGTACGGAGAGGGAGTTCTTTTAAGCAGTGTAGGTGGCAGAGATTCTGCCACATTCCTGTTTACATTGTCAGAACTTCCTAAGACAGACAGAGGAAAGGCTTAAGGAACTAAACTATATGGTGGGGGACAAAAAAAAAATTCTTGAATGAATTGAGTCATAAAATCCATGGAACTCTCACTGTGCGCATACAGCGCTTAGCACAGGGAGGCCCCATTCAGGCCTCCAGATATTTCCTTACAGTAACAGCAGCTTACCCAGCAGCTAGAACACTGCCATCAGTAGAGAAGGCACAGCACAGACCATTGTTCAAAGGTGCAACTTGGACAGGATAGTCTTCATCAATTCTCCAGAATCTCACCATCCTGGAAAGCAAGAGGGAGTCAATAAAGGCAAGGTAAATTAGCAGTTGTGATACCCTGGCTTTCTTTTGTAGCTAGATGGATGGCTTTGTTAGCAAGGACTAACAAAACAAAAGGTTCCTAAAGACTAGGGGCGCTGTTAGACGATCCCGCTTGCAAGCGGGATCGTTCAGTGCCAGCATCTTCCCCCCGCCTTCCTCTGAACGCCGTGTCTGATGCTCAGAACAGCATCAGACCTGGCGTCCAGTGTTTGTGCGCATGCGCACCCTTCTGCACGTGCGCACTCGCCGAAAGAACCCGGAAGTGCGGTGTAAAGCCGGCACTTCGGGGATCCGCGTTGGAGGGGGCAGGATCGCCTGCCCGGTCTGATGCGGGAGAAGATCCGGCTGCGCTGTTTAAACGAGCGCCAAGAAATGCGGCTGATCAAAGGATCAGCTGCGTTTCTTGTCTCGTTAAAAAGCGCCCTAGGTTTAAATATACAAAGGACATCCTGTCAAAAGGCAAGGAAATGCTTGCCTACTTACATAACACTTGTAAGGGTAGTTTGCTAAAATGAATACTGCAAGGTAGTTTTTAGTTGTCTCCGTCTCCAGTTCCAGATAACTAAGATAGTTTTCCACAATAACGTGCCTAAAAGTTTGCCTGCTGCTACCACCTATTATCATAGGTGGTAGCAGCAGGCAAACTTTTAGGCACGTTATTGTGGAAAACTATCTGATCTCATGATCTTCAAAAATCAACCACCACCATTACGGTCTCCTTAGAACTCATGCTTGAAGTACATGCAAATTTATAAGTACAGATGATAAATTGAGTGAAGTACAACTTATCTGAACACCTGATTACATGGTTGCTGCAAATACATCACAAGTATACATAATTCAGTACATTATAAATACTTTACAAGCTTATCTTCTACCACTGATTGTTGTATTTTTTTTATTGCTCTAACAAAAATCATCGTCATGAAGCTGCCAGATGCAGAAGCACACTATTTCACTTCTCAATGAAGAGTTTAACGCATCTATGCAAGGAAATTGCTTGCATTTAACTCAAGATGCCCAAAATCAATTAAGTCTGAACAGCTTCCTCTTCACTACTTCATAGTGCACACTACTGCACACAATTGCATTCCCAAGCAAGTTGAGCCATGGACACCCTCATCTGTGGAATTTACCTACCCATTAAAATACATTTTAAAATCGTACATTTGCAAGGATATGCATGTCATTTACTTTGCATGAAACCTTTTTGCTTAGAACCAGAACAGTCCGATAACTCCTACTTACTTATCATCCGCAAGGCTTGCAATATGCAGCCCATCATGACTGAAAGATACAGATCTCACCCATCGGTCATTCGCTCCTCCAGCAAATATTGGAGTAGGAGGGGGAAACAGATGCCTGTAGATTAAAAAAAAACAAGCCACTCAGCTAACAGCTCAAATACAGAGGCGTTTACTTTGCCTATAATCATTAACTCATGAAAATTAAAACATCTCTTTGAAAAAATACAGCAATCCTGCAGCACAAAGCAGTGGCCATGCTGATAATACTTTCATGGGTACATTATAAAGTACCAAGCCATTCGACTATGAATTACCCATTTTCGACAGCACACACACTCTTATAGCAGCCTTCCAGTTAAGGACTAGTTCCTATTGCCGAAATGGGATGCAGACCAGCTATCTCCTAAGGAATAAGATTTTAACATTTAGTTCACCGACCAGCTTTCTACCTACAAAGCGGAGTACACTCTCCAATGACAATGCAAGCCTCGTTGTGCAACTTAAACATTTTAAATGGATGAGTTCTAGAAGCATTTTACTCATTCCCTCCTTCTTGCCCATGATCTCCATTACGTAATATTACGGAATCCAGAACCTTTAGCAAACTCCAGAAGGCAGTTAAAAACACCTACACACTGGTCCGTGCCACACCATCTGCAACGCTACCAGCTGGGTTTTTCACAGCCTTCACGTGTGGCCAAGCACATTACAGGGATAGAACAACAGGAGTCTTGATATGACCTCAGTGCACTTGCTGCTGGGGGGGGGGAAAGAGAGAAAGAGGCCAGCTGCTGACATGGTGACTCGACACTCTCCTGTCTGTCATATGGATGTTGCCTTAGTACAGCCAACTTACCCAAACTCCATTAGAATGGCTCCAATATGCGGATCCCAGACATAAACACGAGTATCGTAAGATGCAGTAGCCAGTAAAGCTCCATCAGGGGAAAACTCACAGGCTACAACATCATTGTGATGTCCTTCTAGTTTCCGAATCATTGTGTATTTATCCATATCCCAAAGGAAAACCTGCAATTAAAAAAACTAATGTTATAAGCTTTGCTCAGACACACAATAAAGCAATTCACATTTCTTAGCTATGGTTGCTAGCCCTACTTAGGATTATTTTAAAATCAAGCATTAGGAATTACTACAATTATGGAAAATGCTCAGTGTCATACTCAAATTAAAATAGTTTTTTTTAAAAAAAAATATTAAAGCAGACATGCAAATTCTAACTCAAGTTAGTTAAATATTATTTTTTAAAAAGCCAAAAGATAAAGGCAAGGTGATTTAATCATGTGGTTTTACTGAAATCCATGTATTACACAACTATTTTACTAAAATTACACAGAAATAAATGGGGTTAAGCACTACAGTCCCCTCTTCTCAATAGCTACCAAGTTTCAAAAAATATACAAACAGAAAGGTTAACATATTGTTACTCCAGTGGCATCCCCTTTGAGTTTAAGATCACTTGTTTACAATATGCTTGGATCACCGTCAGCCTAGGAAGAGAAACAGATACAGCAAGCAAAAGGAATTTTTACAGCCAAACGAAATGTCTTTGGTAAAAACAACAAGAAAATCTAACCATGTTAAGGATTTACATATTTAAGCTTAACTTAAAAAATAATAATAAAAAAACCCAAACGTCTACAAGTATTGTGATTACAACAAACTTGTTATGTAAATTGTTTAATTTCAAAAGGATAGCCTTATCTCAGTAGATTTAACATGCAGGTGTGCATTATATAAAACTGCACTGCATTTAAGCCTGTGCAGAATAGCAGGAAGATTCCCCAGTTATATTACAGGAAGCAGGCTAACAATTTATGGGTACAAAGAGTTACATAGATTGGTCCCTTACATTTTTACTGCATGGAATGCTGATGTTTGTGACAAATAAGTGAAAATAACTTAAGTTTAAGTATAGAAAACAGTATTAGTGCCTCACATACTTTATTACAATGAAACCGTTAAGTCATTTAAAGTATCATGTTGACCCATTTCACTAAGACCCCCCCAACTGCATAAAATTGGAAAATAAAATTTAAGTTTTAAAGGAGTCAATGGGTTTCACTGGTGAAAGAACTTTAAAAAAAGAAAGAAAAGAAAAAAAAGCAGAAAGTGGACATCAACCAGCACCTGCGTACGTACAGTACACCCTGCAGTCGAATGCAAGGTTACTTCGTCCTATGGGAAAGTTCGCCCCCAGCCTGGTAGCCAGAGATGCCACTCTTTCTGCCCAGCTAACACCATTGTGCGCCTGTGTGCGTGGTGCCAGCTTAACCTCAATCACACCAATATTGCTGCCACCACCTGTGACAGGGAAAGCAAGAAGCTTATGGAAAACACACAGCCTACAAATATCAATGTATACAATCCACATCTGTTCTACTTTAAAAAGGATTCAGTTATTCTCTCTATCTACAACTGCAAAATTACAACAGATTTTTTTTAAATATAAAAACAACATTCTAACAGTTCTAGCTAAACTAACTAGTGCTCAGCTAAGTTATGGTCTTACGACTGATCACTGGACTTTAGTATGCTAACTATAGAAACCTGGAACTAGCATGTGCGTTTCACTGCTTTATGCTAAACTAGCAGTTTCAGTGCCAAGAGGAGCAGCTTGTTGCAATTACTCTTTACCTGCACTGCTTTCAGTTCTCTAGCAGGACATTAGAATACAGGCAGAAACAACCAATACGCTGTTCTTCATTCTAGATGTTTTAAGCAGACAGTGCTATATGTATTTGAGAATATGGAGGAACATTGATGTTCAGCAGAAGTCTGATCAGCTCAGACTTTGAAAAGTCCTTTTAAATTTGCAAGAAACAGAAAGGATGAAATAGCACAAGAACTGGATTACATCAGCTAAGTATTCGTTTCTTAACACTTAAGTATTTCTCTTTCCTTGGTTTTGGTCTTATGAACAAATGGGAGACATGCAGAACTGCTTCTCAAAGGATGCTTAAAGTTTTTTCAACTAAAAGCAGTGCAAGTTCTTAATTGATAATCGGTAATTGAACACATCTTAGGCTAATTTCCTGCAATTTCTTTCATGCAATTTCTCGCAATATCATAAAAACATTAGAGGTTCATGACACCGAGCACAAGCTTGTTACTTAAGATTTCAAAATGATTATGCACACAACTGAACAAGTTTATCATGAAACTCTGACACTTACTGCTTTACTGGCTCCCACCGAACACAGAACGGAAGAATCGGGAGAAAAAGCACAACCAAAGACCCAGTTTGTGTGCCCTCTTAATACTTTAATCATATTTCCTGCGAAGAGAAAGAGATTGCATTGTTGAGGCTACCCACTCAAGCTCAGGAGTCTTGGGGACTGAGAAACCTCCCACATGAATGGCCTCCTCCAAATGAAGTTTCTCTTATTGTTTTTTTTACTGGGCATACGTTTTTCCAAACAGGACTGTCACTCCAGGCTACTTTTTAAGAATTAGACACTTACAGCCATAATAAACTGTAACATGAGAAATCTGTTCCCTGGTTAGTAGACTAAATGAATGCATGCATCACTTACTGGGCAATGAACAAGTAGCACATCCTTCATATGGAGCCACTACTCAAAGAACCAGGGTCACTGTGTTTACACCACTGGCAGCAGTGGGGAAAACAAAGTCAACATGGGTCCTGCCTATGGTCCACATAGATTAAAACCCCAAATGTGCAAGTGCATTATTTCTCATTGCTAAAGCTATATTTCAGAGGGTGTGCATAAGTAAGGCTGTGGCTCACGATCTGCATGCAGTTCAAGTGCAGCTCTCTCCCAGGGTGAGTCCTGGGCAACCTTAAGGGTTCTGTGTCTTACTTCATTGCACTCAAGTTTTAGTAATGGAATTGCACCTGCTGCTCAAAATCACAGCAGCCAAGACAGCAAAGCACTAGCTGGGTTAGCTAACTGCAAGGCAGAAGCAGTTGTCATGTGCGTGCACATGAATGGCTTGCAACTCTCAGCCATATGAAGTTTTTGGAATATAGCTCTTGCGGTTGGCTACTATGGTCACCCCTGCCATATTAGCTTTTCAGAAACATACCATCATCTTTCAGGTCCCACACTCTTAGAGTTTTGTCTCTTGAGGAAGACACTAAGATCAGGCTGCCATCTGGGGCAAAGGTTAAGTCTCTGACCACTTCAGCATGGTCCATCAAGTTAAGGAGGAGTTTTTCTGTCGCAAAAGAAACAGTTACAAAATAAAATATGTAATTTTACTTTCAAATTAAGCTTAAAATATTCCCTCTAGATCCCAGCTTCCCGACACATGACTTTTTGTTGCATTTCGAGTTTTGTCAGTGATTTTACATTAACTGGATCTTAATTCCCCCGACTTCAAAATAGGAATAAGCTTTCTTCAAGGTGACGACCTGAAATTTAAGCAGTGACCTGAAAGGCTGTACAGATATGGTATTATAAATTGGTATACTTCAGAGCAAGGGGTGAATAAGGTTTTGAGAGTTGAGGTTTGGGTACATCTCACAATTATAGCAAACCCAAACGTCTTTAACCAAAATACAGTTTTGTTTATACATTCTCTTGATCTAGTGTCAGAATAATGTACCAATGAAATCAAATAGGAATTTAATATGAGCAAGGAGTTTATATAAATATGCATACAAATATGCAATGAAATATGCTTTTTATACCGACCATATGATGATTAAGCTGACAAAGCATACCAGTAGGTTTGAACAATTACTAGAAATCCACATTATTTGTATTGCTTAACTCTTGAAGGGAGAAGTGGTGCAACTATTTTCTAAGGTCAAGTAAAGATTTAAATAATCTAGCCCATCTTACTGGCCCCACAGGACTTTATCCAGAAGTTATTTTTCTAGTACTGAGGTCAGTTCTATTTAGAGAAGCCCAAAATGTTTGTTTTCTGTGGTATAACTTTCGAACCAGACATACACTTAACACTTCCCTACTGTGAAAACTGGGTAACACCTCAGACCATTTGAAGATTTCAGCTCATCCACAAGTTTCAAGGACACTCTTGATTTAAACAGATACGCAAGTAGTCCTTTCACTGGATAAGAACTTAGTCAGTCCTACACACCAGGAGCAAGAACCCTTTCCCTCCTAGGAACCACTTTGAAAATAAGTACAAGCTCCTAGAGCCATGTATTAGTAGGTGTGTTCAGATCATGGATCTGCCCCCTATCCTTTTGTGAATACTCTCATCTCTGCTCTCTTTCCCTAAGCTCTCTCACAGTGCAGGGGCCAGGAAATGGAAAGGGGCCAAATAAAATCTAGCTAGGGACTGCAATTGACCACCAGGCCTAAGGTTCTCCATTCCTGCCCTACATCATTTCCCCCACAATTTCCATACACGACTGCTCACATTCAAGTTGAGCTGGTCAAGCCAGTCAAGGACTACAGTAAACATACTGGACTGACAAGTGGCAATACAGAACAACAATAAAGCACTACAAGGTAACAGCAAGACAAGCATATTTCAGTAAGCTCTTGTACCTGTATATACATCCCATATTTTGACACGCCCATTGGACAAGCCTGTTGCAAGCAGAAGCTGATCTTGGCCGAATTTGAATCGATGCCATTCTATATTCACACACCGACTCTGTTTTTCAGGCACCGAGGACCCAAAAGCAAGACTCCAGACTATGTCGCCACAGTCTATGATATGCTCACGAGGCTTGTTTTTCTGACCACCATCACTGTCCTGTCTTGGAAGTCTTGAGTTGTTTAGATTTGCAACATTCTTTGTGCCATGCAACGAGCTATAAAACAAAGTAGTATTTTAAGACAGAATAGCTTTACTAATTATATTAGGCTTTTACATTACAGAACATCTGCTGTCTAGTGGCCACAAAATGCATTGTTAATTTCTGGCAGCATTTACAAGAGACCTGCAAATAAAAAATAAAATAAAAGAAGGTTTGCCCGCCACCCATTTTATACATCATATTGAAACTGAAATTTTTATGCTTGGTTCTCTTTAATCTTATAAGTTCGTAGAGTATTAAGTCTGATCTTCTCTAATTTTGTTGAGAATCAGTGAAGTGGAGGGGAGCTCTCAAGTCCTCAGCTGAAGCAGTAGGCTATTTGAATTTTCAACATTTTTTTCCCAGCATTTCAGGAATTCATTTTGCCTGATGTCTAATTCATTCCCTTTTAACATTTAAGTTTACTTTTGTGATTTGAGGTGTCACAATCCTTAAGTAGCAGCATTCACAAAGTTACACTTGCTCTTTATTAAAGCAATTAATCTTCTATATTAATGGGAAATTTTAATTATTTGCAGGCCTCTTTTTTTAAACCAAGGGAAAAGTTAGGGGGGAAAAAAATGTACAATTTTGAATCTTACAAGTTATTAAGGCACTGAGACCAGGGAACCAGCTTTACTATGCGATGTCCTTGCGACCAAGCAAAGTAAGACCCATCAGGAGCAAAGGCAACTGTCCAGTTTTCACGGCCACACTTCTTGTCAAAAGGAGATATCGGAGCTAAAAGTTCTCCTATAGTACGCGATCTTGCTAAAAATTAAAGAACAGCTAGTTTAAAATGTAACACTCAACACAATTAAGATGTACACTTAATACACCAGACATTTCACCTAGTATTTTTGCCTTAGACAGCATTTAAGGTCTATTTTTGAAATTTGTTCTTAGTGATGACTTGTAAAAAGGATCCAGGCTTCTTACTTAATCCATACCTGTGCTAAATACTTACATGATTTGCCTATGATTAATTATGAAATTCCAACTCAGTGGTAAGTGTGTGCCAGTTACATTATGTTTTAGAATTGCATCCCTTCCTCCTCCTGCCCCATATCAAAACCCCCAATATGGAAGAATAATTTCTGTGCATATCTTCATTTATCTCTAGAAAAGGACTAGTAGCATCACTCATCATTTTATCGTAACAGTTTCCCCCCCCCCCAAAAAAAAAATGTATGGGCAAATCTTTTGTTTTCCCATTTCGGTTACTCTGCTCAACAAAGAACTAGGGGCAGAACAATGCTTTGGATCAAGTCTTTTTTTATAAACAATTTTTTAAATAATGCATTACAAATGTCTTTAAGAAAAAAACTTTACAAGATTACATTTGTGTATTCATTACAAGATTACAATATTCCTTTTTCAGCCGGAACTGCCTTTGTGCACACTTCACCATAATGTGTGTATTCATTACAAGTTTACAATATTCCTTTTCCAGCAGGAACTGCCTTTGTGTACACTTCACCATAACGTGAATTCAAGGAATTGTGCAGAAGCCCTACCCTACAGACTCAAAGCGGATTGCTCATGTGCTGTCTGAATTCACACAGAGTGGGGGAGGTGGCTTTAAGCTCCCTGTGTACATGAGAAACCCAACACATGTAATGGCAGCTACTAGCCAGTCCCAAAAAGGGAATAAAGAAGTTTCCATCTCATCCACAAGTTTGCATTTATGCAGTCTCTAAAGACTTTAAAAAAACAACAACAACCACACACGTAGGAAGTCTCTGAAATAGCTTGACAAGCCACGTATGCACCATGCTTTATCTGACATTCCTACCTAATTCCTCCCTTTATCTCCCTGCAAGATACCTTTACAGAAAACGTTAAGAAAAAATAAAAATTAGCTCCACGCAAAAACATTTCATCTAAAAGTGACAAATAAAAAAAGAGAGGAAACTGCAACATTTTTATCTGATAAGTAAAATAAACGGTGCAATAAAAGCAGCATATAGTTAGATGTACATCAGTTTAAAAAGGCATATTTACTAAGATCTGAATTTCAGTAATTTTCATGCAACTGGCAGCCGCTTGCTTTAGCTTCATAATCCAGAAAGACAAAGACCTATATCCTACGAAGGTTGTAGCTAAGCGATCACTGCATCCATGCCCACAATGTTTTTAAAGGGAAGTGTGCTATGAAGCTGTGGGGTCTGATCTGTACTGCTGTGCTATCACAGTAATGCCCCAAAAGATACAGGATGTGTGGCAATCCTACTGCCCACCTCTCCCCCTTCGATGGGCAGTAAAACACTCCCTCCTCTTTGCCATCCACGTCCCATTCTTAGCCACCCTCCCACACCGAAGGGGGTTCTCGGTGGCTATGCCACAATGATACAACTCCTTTGCCCTGGAGGTTCACCAACGCCCAAGTCTGTGCATTATTTATTTGGTCAGATGTCTGGCAGGTGTTAGGGCCCGAGGTGGTTGGCGATAGGAGGGATTTAAATAGTTTTATTTATTTCTACTTTGTGTTTTTATATGTTGCAACTTGCCCTGAGCCCTAGGAGAAAGGGTGTGGGATGTAAACTGGAAGTAAAAATTCACGAATCGAGTGCCAGTTCACCCACCGGGGAGGAGATATTTATGTCTGCTTTCTTCTGCAAAATGCCAAGTCTTGTGACAGCGGCAGGCACTAGCGAGCACAGCGCCTCTCTCGCCTCCTCCCTCCCTCCCTGCACCTCTCACTTCCCCACTCCCCGTCTTTGGGCTTCTCCCCGCGAGCTCACCATGCCCACTCCACAGCACCCTCCCACGCATGCAACATTATGCTCCCCCCCCCCCACACACACCCGTGCACACCCAACCTTATGGCCTCCCATTCAACCCTATGGACACCCCACAGCCCATCCATGCAATTTTATGGACACGCCCCCCCCCCCGCAGTCTTACGAGGTTCACCCCACAGGACACCTTCCTCCCCCCATTATTGGCTCCCTCCCCCCAGTTTTGCCCGCCTATCTGCTATGGCAACCCCTCGCCCCACCCATCCCACGGTCCCCCCGTTTTCTCCCTCACCGATGAGCTTTTCGTTGACACTCAGGGGAAAGCTGGCCATCTACGGAGCCGCCTCTCGGACCGGCTCTAATTATAGAGATGGAAGGGGGGAAAACCAGCACCAGCAGCCGAGTCGGACTGAAGCGAATCGGGAGCCGCAGTCCTTGCGTCCGCACGCGCCGAGAAGAATGAGAGATTCTGACAAAATGGCCGCCGCGCCCGGGGGATCTAGCGAGGGGGGGCGGGGTCAGCAAGAGAAGCCACGCCCCCTCCCCACCCGGGGAAGAGCAGCTTTTCTCTCAGCCTGTCGCCCCCCTGCTTTGATGCAATGGGATGGCCCAGCTAAAAGGGACTAGATGCCGTGGAAGAAACCATTGCCCCCGGAAAGGGAAGATGGGGGGGGAAGTGAGAGAGACCAAGAAGGGCTTTGATTTTGGGGGGGGCAGAGCTAAGGAGAGGCAGCAGTATAGCTTGGGCCGGGAGCAACGCTTGCCTTGGGCCCGAGCCAGGGTTTGCTTAACCCACACGCTGCAGCATGTTTAAAAAAGACATTTGAGTCCTCGTTGTGTGTTCTTGCACAGAGATGGTAGGCAAGGCTAGGGTGTGGGAAGAACGGGTATGGAGTTTTAAATGTGGTGTGTGTGTATACAATACATCTCTCTCTAAGCGGGGTGGGCACACCCCGTGTGCTCTCTATGCTCTGACTGCCAGCCCAGCCCAGAGGAGAAGGGTGGGGTATCAAGAAACTCAAGGGCAGGTTTGCAGCCCTCTCCTGCCTCCGATTTGCTTGCACGAGATGGCAGGCTAAGCAGCATTGGCAGAGCAGCACTGCCCATTCACTAGGGGCCTCCCTTCTCACTTCCTGCTGTTCTTCCAGTAAGTAAAATGCTCTGTCCACCAAATAATTTCATTTATATTCTAGTTCATTAATCTCCGACCTCATTTTAGTCCATCCTTTTTGACTGCACTGCAACCATCTGATGCCGGACATCCTCACGTTCTAGTGTTCCATTTTATTCATCCTTTCCTATTCTTTTTAGGTCAGCACCTTCAGCTTCAGTCTTTCACTGTTTCTCTTGCCTCTGGCCCTATATACCAGGCGTGAGGAATTTCAGGCCCTATGGACAAATGTGGCCTGCAGCTAGTTCCATTTGGCCCTTTGCTGCTGCCTGGAGCCGTTTCTGTCCCCAAGCTCTAAAATCATGAGATGGGGTAAGAGGGGGATGGCAAGTTAAAGGTATTTCCTTGGAAGTAGTTAAAGAATATAGATATTTGGGAGTTACTGTGTCTTCAACTCCTTCCTGGATACGGTATCGTAAGTTTTTTAAGCACTAAAATCGGCTCGATGGCTTACGCTGTTTGGAACACCTTATGCAGCCTTTGGATATAATTTGCAGCTTTCTGCTATAAGGCTTTTGGATGCTAAGGTTTGCTCCGTTATTTTATATGCTGCAGCAGTTTGGGGATATAAAACCAATGAGGAACTATCACGCCCACTAAATAAGTTCCTTCAGAGACGTTTGGTACCTCCTCCATCCATTACGCCTTATTTTTTGAGGCTAGAAACAGGAGTGGGTAATTTACTTACGATGGCTAAGACCGCTTTACTTTACTATTGATTTAAATTGCTGGCTCGTTCTCCCAATAGACTGTCAAAAATCTACTATTTGGAAGATTTTGCCTGCTCTCCATTGAGGAGATTGCCATGGTCGTGGGCTGTTACACAGATATTAGACCGTTGTGGGATGGGATATTTAATAGCTGGTCCTGACAGGCTTATTCTGCCCCCAGATAAACTGCAGATTTGCCAGCAATTCAGATATTGCCAAACAGGAAGATGGGGGAGCTGTTAGACTCTTGATAGTTAAGCCTTGTATATTCATTGGCTTCCTGCAAAGGGTCCGGCGACCTCTCTCTCCTTAGATTTAAATTGTAAGTTAAAAGTGGCACTTTGTTGCCTGTTAGCTGAGCACACGTCTACAGCAGTTTTAGCAGGGAGGCGGACAGGAATCCCAAGAACTCAAAGACATTGTACATGTTCTTTGGGAGAAATTGAAACAATTAAGCATTATGTTATGCATTGCCGGTATTTCATTGATATCAGGGAAGCTGTGGTGGATCCCCTGTGGAAGACAGTGGTCTTTTTGGATCCACAGGAGAAATTAATTTGGCTTCTACAAAACAATTATCCATATGTGATAAGCAACTTGGTGTTATTCGCTTACCAGACTGAGCTAATTACCAGGCTGGGGGAGACCATCAATTAGGTGACTCCCAGGCAGCGGCTGCCACCACTTCGTCACCATAGGACCCCTTGGTTTACTGAGGGGCTGAGGTGTATGAAGCGGGAGGGATGGCATCTAGAGCGCTGCTGGCGCCACTTTCGTGCTGAATCTGATCGGCTATAGCATTGGGCCCGTTTGCTGTTCTATGCTGTGGCCGTGAGGATGGCAAAGAAGGAATTCTTTGCCACCCTCATAGCTGCTGCGAAGTCGCGTCCAGCGGAGCTCTTCCGGGTGGTGAGGGGGCTGGTCAGTCCAACCTCCCTCTGCCTGGAGGGGGAGGTTTCCCAAGCCCACTGTGAGGAATTTGTGAACTTCGTAGATAAGATCGCTCGGATCCAGCACAATTTTGGGGTCGGGATTGATGCAGTATTTTATTTATTTATTTTATGCAGTAGAGGGAGAACTGAGGGTTATGGACGCCCCATCTGGTCCATCGTTGTGGGATCAGTTTCAGGAAGTGACGCCGGCCGATGAGAGGGGGCACTGAGGGTCTATTAGGACCACCTTTTGTGAATTAGATTCTTGCCTGTCCTGGTTGGTGAAAGCCGCCATGGAGATGTTGGGGCCGGTGCTGACAGGGGTAATCAATGCCTCCCTTGGGGAGGGCAGGGTGCCGGACTGCCTCAAGGAGGTGGTGGTGCGGCCCCTGCTTAAGAAACCATCTTTAGATGTTGACGCAGTCGCTAGCTATTGGCCTGTCTCTAACCTCCCCTTTTTAGGGAAGGTTATTGAACGGGTGGTGGCCCAGCAACTCCAGTGCCATCTGGATGGCATTGGTTTCCTGGATCCTTTTCAATCAGGATTCTGACCAGGATATGGCACCAAGACTGCCTTGGTGGACGACCTACGCCAAGAGATGGATTTGGGACGTTCAACATGACTCGTCCTGTTGGATCTTTCGGCAACTTACAGTTTGATACAGTTGACCGTGGGTTGCTGCTGAGGCAGCTGCGGGTCCTGTGGGGGGTGGGGTCGGCAGGACTGTCCTAGGATGGTTCCGCTCATTCCTCTTGGGGAGAAGCTAGCGGGTGGTGCTGGGGGAAGAAACATCTAGCCCCCGGAATCGCACTTGTGGCGTACTGCAAGGTTCCATTCTGTCTCCATTGTTGTTTAATATTTACATGCAACCCCTGGGGAAGGTTGTGAGACGGTTTGGTGTGGGTTGTCACCAGTATGCTGATGACACCCAGCAATACCTCTCTTTTTCAGCAGACCCAGGTTCTGCAGTCTCGGTGCTTTCCCAGTGCCTGACAGCAGTGAGCGACTGGATGAGGCTGAGCAGACTGAGACGGAACCCTGATAAGACGGAAGTGATGTTGGTGAGTAGGGCAGCTGAGGCAATGGCCCCACTTGTGGAGGGGATCCGCCTCCCGCTGGCCCCACAGGTGCAGAGTTTGGGGGTCCTGCTAGACTCTGGCCTCCGCCTGGATTGTCAGGTGTAGGCGGTGGCAAAGGGAGCCTTTCGCCAATTACATCTTGTGTGGAGGATCCAGCCATATGTCTCAAACTCCGACCTGGCCACCCTCATCCACGCGTTCATCACCTCTAGGTTGGATTACTGCAACACCCTCTACGTGGGGCTGCCCTTGGTGATGGTTCAGAGGCTGCAGCTGGTACAAAATGCTGCGGCCCGCCTCCTGATGGAGACGGGCCATAGGGAGCACATTACGCTGGTAGTGCAGAGCCTGGAGCACCGGCGTAATGTGCTCCCTATGGCTGCCTATAGCGTTCCGGGCCCAATTCAAGGTGCTGGTGTTGACCTTGGTGCTGGTGTTGACCTTTAAGGCCCTACATTGTCTGGGCCCCTCCTACATGAGAGACTGCCTCACTCCCTGGAGTGATCTCTGCATTCCGCCGGGGAGTGCCTTCTTGGAGGTCCCCCAGGTAAACATGGGGGCCATGATGGAGGAGGCGTTCTCGGTGGTCACACTACGGCTGTGGAACTCCCTCCCAGAGGAGGTCGCCTGGCTCCCAGCTTGTTGGCCTTCCGCCGGGCTTGTAAGACCTGGCTGTTCATCCAGGCCTTTGTGGGAGGGGGGTAAAGGGATAGGGGGTGGGATATTTTAGCCAGTGGGTCTTACTACTTTTTACTATATTTAATGTTTTTGTAAAAATATATCTTTATATTTTTATTTGTTTTAACTTCTGTAAGCCGCCCCAAGCTCCTATGAGGCTGGATGGGGCGGGGTATAAATAATTAAATAAATACATTAGGAATAAGTATCCCTTGATTTGTATACTTTAACTGGTTGATTTCATAGTGGTTGTGATTAGACATGGTTATTGTGTTGTTCTGTTTATTACTTTTCTGTATTTATTGTTTGTGTGATTGGCCAGGGCAAGAGCCAGTGCCTTAATAAACCTGCACCTGTCCCCAAGCTCTGAAAGAGTGAGCTCAGGGTAAGGTAACAGAGATGACGACATGCATCAAAGACAAAGGAAAAAATTCATGGCACAGATTCATGATGTGGACGCTCCTCTCTCTGAGCACACCCCTTTGACACTGATTGAAGGCAGTAAGTGAGGAGCGTGAGGTTGCGGAGGTCCCGTCTGGTCCATCTTCTTGGGTTGAGTTTCAGGAAGTGACGCCAGCTAATGCGGCGGATGTCCTGGGGTCTGTTAGGGCCACTAGTTGTCAACTCGATCCGTGCCCGTCCTGGTTGGTGAAAGCCTCCAGGGAGACGCTAGGGACGGTGCTGGCGAGGGTTATCAGTGCGTCCCTTCGGCAGGGTAGATTGGCGCCCAGCCTTAAGCAAGCTGTGGTGCATCCCCTGCTGAAGAAGCCATCTTTAGACGTGGATGCGCTCGTCAGCTACCGCCCTGTCTCTAACCTTCCCTTTTTAGGGAAGGTTATTGAACGGGCGGTGGCACTGCAGCTCCAGTGGCATCTTGATAGCATCGGTTTCCTTGACCCTCTTCAATCTGGGTTCCGCCCCGGCTATGGTACTGAGATGGAGTCGGTGGCTTTGGCCGACGATCTCTGCCGGGAGATGGACGCAGGACGGTCGACATTTCTGGTCCTGCTAGATCTCTCGGCCGCTTTTGATATCGTGGACCATGGGCTGCTGTTGAGACGGCTGCGAGATCTGGGGGGTCTGGAC
>QEPC01007512.1:7558052-7663453 GCA_003113815.1 Sphenodon punctatus | reverse complement strand
GACTACTGCAACGCGCTCTATGTGGGGCTTCCCTTGATTTTGGTTCAGAGGCTGCAGCTGGTGCAGAATGCGGCGGTCCATCTCCTTACGGGGACGGGTCGCCATGAGCACATTACACCAGTGCTCCGTTCTCTGCACTGGCTCCCTATACCATACTGAGCCAAGCTCAAGGTGTTAGTATTGGTATACAAAGCCCTATACGGTCTCAACCCCTCTTATCTCGGGGATTGCCTCGCCTTCTGTGACTCAGGACGAACCCTCCAATCCACCGGGGGCGCCTATCTGGGGGTCCCCCATGTAAGGCGGGGGGCCGCCATGGAGAGGGCATTCTCGGTGGTCGGGCCACGGTTGTGGAACTCCCTTCCGAAGGGAGCCCCGGGTCTGCTCGTCTTTCGACGGGCATGCAAGACTTGGCTGTTTGCCCAGGCCTTTGGAGGGGAGGGGGGGAGGGAGAGGTAAATGGGGGAGATTGGTGGGGTGGGGAATTGGAGGGTAGGGTTAGGGTTGGGGGTTTTTAAATTATTTTTAAACTGATGTTGTTTTTAATTTATTGTTTTACTGCGTTGTTAGCCGCCTCGAGATGCCATGAGCATGAGGGGGCGGCATAGAAATGTAAATAAATAAATAAAATAAATTAAGCATCCCTACAACTTCTATGCGGCTCTGTGAGGTTGTATTCATTTTCAAAGTGGGGCCTGGGGGAAGAGGTTTCCCACCTCTGCTCTATACCATATAGATAAAACTATGCTTAGTCTGAACCATGCTACCGAAATCAACATTATCAGGGAATCTAGTTACCCATGATTAAAAATGTTTTTGTCTTGCAGTATTGATGGGACTTGAACACCTACATTGTAACAGGATGTCCCAGCCTTGCCTTTTAAAGCCTGACTCCCGGGTATATTTGAATGCTTTTTACACTTTGGGTCAGTATTTTAATCATCTCAGGGATGTCAGTCCTGTCACTAGGTCCCCTCATGGTCATTTTTTTTTAGTGAAGACGGGGCCCTGTCTGACATGCATGTAGCAGTATTTCAGTCAAACCATGCATTGGTATTTTTTTTAGCTCAAGCGTGCAGGTTTGCTCATGTTTACCATGCAGCACAATCACTGGACTTGCCAACCACGGTTCTGTAACACCGCCGCTTTGTGTACTCTGAGCAGAGTGTTGCGAGTGTTTTCACTGAAGATGTCCTCCTGCAAAAAAATAAAATTCCAGACAGGAGAACTAGCTAACCTAGTTACACAGGCACAGTTAAGCAATCTTGTGCAAACAGCAGAAGAAAGCAATCTTGTGTAAATAGCAGAAGAAAAAACATTGCTAGAACCCACACGGTCTGACAGTCATGTCAGGCCTGCTCAGGAGCAGATCGCAGCTCTGTGCAAAATCATCTAGTTGGGTATGGAGAACAAGTATATTACAAACTAGCTGCAAGCTCAGTTAAGCTGGCGGGTGACACAGGGCTTTAAAAATAGCACAATAAGTGACCTATTTATGGTACAGAAGCATTCCCACATAGTTCAAAATCTGGCTCCCTCCTACAGTGTAAATGAGACTAAGGCCATGTTCTGATAAACAGAGGTAAGCCAAAGTAACTACTTTGATTAAATTAAATTGAAGTAACTACTCCCCTTTAGTAGCATTCAAATGACAATGTAAACCAAAGTAGAACTGCATCAGGTTTCCCCTTAGCTGAGACCTAATGATCACTGAACCTCTCGCACTGGTATATGTTTACACAAAGTTACTTAAAAATACAAACCAAAGGGGAGTATGTACTCCTGATTTTTCTTCCCTTTCTCTCTTCACTTTTTCTACCCCTGAATAATTTGGGTTTAGCATTCTGTTTGTGTGAACATTTCAGGAGTAAAAAAGAAGTAAAGCCCAACTATGTTGAATTAACTATTTGTCAGAGTCTGGCCTAAATTCTGTTGTGTCTCTGTTCAATTTCAAAGCTGTAGCATGTTTCAGGAACACAGTGTCACGAAGGAGCATAGGGGGTCACACACGTGTGATACTGGTCTACATGTAGGCTACAAGTCTAGTAAATATGTAAAGCAAAAGGTTCAGCATGTATGTAATGTTACAGTTGACACATGTAGAACTTGAATCAGGACTGTGACACTGACAAAACTCTAGGAAATGCAAAGAGATAAAAGAATGTGTATTTGGAAACCCACAGCTAGACAGACCTGTGGAGATGCAAATGGACCTTCCTGTTTGCCTGGGTTGCCTACGTGAGGAAACACACAAGCTCATGAGTAGGAAAGCTCAAACAAAGAAACCATGAAAGGTATTTAAAGGAGAGCCATTAAGCCATCTTCGCTGCCTCTTGGAGAGAGCCATCTTGAGCAACCTCGGGCGAATTCACACGTGCAGCAATTATCTGGATTTTTAAAAACTGGTTCTCAATAGTTCGCTGTTAACAAGTCCTGTTGCATTCACATGCATGCCATACCGATTTTAAGTACAGCGAAATAATGCATTCAGACCTTCTTGTAGTGCGTGCTTACCCGGCTGCTCAGTACGGTTCAGTTACAGGAAGTGGCCTGTGGGGAGCCAGAAGGTTGCTACTTTGTAGCAAAGTACAACTTTGCTACAACCTTTGCTGCAACTTTGCAAACTTTGCAACAACCTTTGCTACAACCTTTGTAGCAAAGGTTGCTACTTTGTAGAATCAGGGAGTAAAGAGGGAGAGCCTGAGGCTGCTGGAAAGAAGCCCCTCGCATTCTCTCCCTGGTTTCTTTCCGGTATCCCGCTGCTGCTACTGCTGCAGCACTACGGTAGAGGCAGAGGCAGATGATTGAAAGTCCCTTGGAGGGAAGAACTTTTTTGGGGAGAAGCATGGAGGGGAAACATGGAGGGGAAGAACTTTTTTGGGGAGAAGCTGGCTGCAGCCTGCACCCAGCGAGGCAACTACAGGGCTCCAGCTGGTCTCACTGCTTCCGGTAGGGGCAGGAGTAAAACAGCGCACTTGGAAGCACGGTTGCATTCACATCAGAAAAGATTACACACTAGTTAAAACCAGTACGATGTTGCTTTCACACTGCTGTTAAGTGCGGATTTATTGAAAACGGACAGCAAAAAGGTAGGTTTGAGTAGCTTTTCAACACGCATTGCTTTAGTGCGATATTGACTCCATTTAATCGAATTTAAGTGTTCAGACAGGCATGAAACATTCGTTGTTTTTTTTAAATCGCACAAATCAGAACGTCTGAATCCCCCCCTCATCTGCATCTTGGATCCTGCCAGCAAGCAAGGCTGGAGGACATGCACTGAGACCAGGACTTTACTTTCTAGCAACTCTAAGAACCAGCACCAAGTCACCTACATCTGTGACTGAGAAGGAATCAGAACTAATGGACTTTCGTAGGGTAAGATGCTTATCTAGGAACTCAACCAGTATAGATTAGGAATGCGTTATATTTACCTTTAATTTCTAGTTACCATTCTGTATCAACTATCTTGCTTATGTAAAACAATAAACTAACTTCTTATCTTTATGAAGAAGTGTCTGTGTCTAACATTGGAACACAAGTGAGCACCAAGAGCTTTCAAGCTCTTGGGACCCCAGAGAGAAAGAGTCTGTAAACGGGAAGGATCGGGCCCTTGAGTGACAAAGGTGTTGTCCCTGCTGCAGACTTGGACCAGCTAGAGAGAAAAACTGATTCAAGTGGGCTGTGAGCGAGGGAAACTGAGTCACTCAAACCTGGTAAAGTGGGGGTGCGGACCTCCAACCCGTGATATACAGTTTAAATCCTAGTTATCTTTTCTGCAAGACTGAACCAAGTTTTAGCTGTATCAAAGAATGAATGTATTGTAACTGGGTTCCCCCCTGCCCCCCCCCCCAAAAAAAAACAACCAAAGAATTCACATTGCATTCTCTTGGCTCTGCATTAGCCCAAAGATGCTAGCTGTGGTATTAGGACCAGGTGGTATACTTTTTGTGTAGCTTTTGCAGTGGTTGTAGAGTGCATAGGTCATAAATGGAGAGCACCCAAAGAAGCCAAAACTAGACATGCTAAACATTCATGGGCAGCAATGACATTCCAGCCTCAAGTAGTCAGCTGGGAGTTGCCTGCTTTTATCTTTTAACTCTTCAACCAGGTTGTGAAATCCTTGATGTCTGTCACTGTCAGCATTAGGGATTGCATGGCCCGCCACATCCCACCCAGTGGACAGCTGGGGGATGGCCCTTGGGACTGGGACCTTGACCCCAGTGGGGGAGAGTGGGAGTTGCGTTGGGGAGGGGGGAGGTTCTGACGTGGGGCACCCTGGTGTGAGGGGGGGACCAAACCTTGGAGGGAACCACTTGGTGGCAGCAGGTGGTGGGGACTGGGGGGTAGTTTTAGTGGAGGGAGGGGTTCCCTCGAAGCCTGGACGGAGCAGCCGGTGGCTGGGGTCAGGCTACAGTGGAGGGGAGTGGGTGAAGCAGCCATAGGAATCATTCTGGGGCAGGGGAGGTATGGCCGTGGGGGGTTAATAGTACGGGTGACCTGGGAACCAAGGTGCCTGGTGCCTATTTCCAGGGCCAATCCCCCCTCAGATGGGAGGATGGATCAAGGTTTGAGGTCACTCTGTTCACGGCTGCTGCTGTTGAATGCAAGGTCTGTGGCTAATAAAGCATCAGTTATCTGGGATTTAATCCTAGATCAGGCCGCAGACCTTGCGCGCTTCATGGAGACCTGGCTGGATGGGGAGGCAGGTCTGATATTGGCGGGCCTCGTTCTGGCAGGGTACTCCATGCAGCACCAGCCTCGGCTTGAGGGCCGGGAGGGCGGTGTAGCTATGGTTTTTAAGGAGTCTTGGACTGCTAGGAGGTATCCAGTGCAGTCTGTCCCAGGAATTGAAGCTCTACACGTGGTGTTTGATTTGGCAGGGGACAAAATTGGGGTGCTGCTGGTGTGCCGGGCTCCTGTCTGCTCAGCGGCATCCCTCTCCGCTCTAGCGGAGCTGGTGTCGCGGGTGGTGTTATGCTCTCCGAGGGCCTTGGTCCTGGGGGATCTCAACATCCACGCCAATGCTGGCCTTGCAGGGACAGACCGTGAGTTAATGGCTGCCATGGCAACCATGGGCATGTCCCAAATGATCAACGGCCCAACGTATGAGGGGGGGCATATGCCCGACCTAGTATTCTGCTCTGGCCTTGAGGTGGGTGATCCGGTAGTGGGGGAGATTAGTTTTATGCCCTTGTCATGGTCGGATCATTACCTCCTGCAGGCCAGATTCCTAGCACAAAATAGCCTCAGGAAAGGAGTGGGACCTATTAGAATGGTCTGTCCCCAGAGGCTGATGGAACCGCAGCGGTTCCAAGATGCGCTGAGGGAGGTGTTTTTGGACCTTGATGGCCACTCGGCTGATGACCTCATCCAAGCATGGAACATCTTGCTGGAGAGGGCCATCGACCGAGTGGCTCCAAGTCCACTGGTACCGCTTCGTCATTGTAGGCCTCCTTGATTTACTGAGGAGCCACGGTGTATGAAGCGGGAGGGACGACGGTTAGAGCGATGCTGACGTTCTCACGCTCAATCCGATCGGCTACAGCATCGGGCCGATTTACGGAAGGAATTCATCGCCGCCCTCATAGCTGCTGCAAAGTAGCGCCCAGCGGAGCTCTTCCAGGTGATGAGAGGGCTGGTTAATTCAGCCTCCCTCCGCCTGAAGGGGGAGATATCCCAGGCCCGCTGTGAGGAGTTTGTCACCTACTTTGCAGATAAGATCGCTCGGATTCAATGCAATTTTGGAGCCAGGATTGATGCAAAGGAAGAAGAGCTTGGGGTTATGGATGCCCCGTCTGGTCCATCTTTGTGGGATCAGTTTCAGGAAGTGACACGTGTCCTGGGGTCTGATAGGGTCACTTTTTGTGAATTAGATCCATGCCCATCCTGGTTGGTGAAAGCCTCCAGGGAGACTTTGGGGCCCTTGCTGGCAGGGGTAATCAACACCTCCCTTCGGGACGGTAGGGCACCAAACTGCCTCAAGAAGGCAGTGGTACGGCCCCTGTTAAAGAAACCATCTTTGGACGTTGATGCACCTGCCAGTTACCGGCCTGTCTCTAACCTTCTCTTTTTAGGGAAGGTTATTGAATGGTTAGTGGCACAGCAGCTCCAGGGTCGCCTGGATAGCATCAGTTTCCTAAACTCCTTTCAATCAGGGTTTTGCCCAGGGTATGGCACTGAGATGGCATTGGTGACCTTGGTGGACGACCTCTGCCAAGAGATGGATTCAGGGTGTTCAACATTACTCGTCCTGTTAGATCTCTCGGCTGCATTTGATATAGTGGACCATGGGTTATTGTTTTGAAGCGGGTTGGCTCTAAGGCAACTAAAATTCTTATAAAAAGGAGGCAGATACTACAGTCGGAGAGCGCTCTCATGTCTGAGCAGAGGGTTGCCCCTGATTATAAACCATTTAACCTTTTGTGTTCTGGGTCCTGTTACCTGTTTGAATAGATGGACTTTAATAAGAGATCAGCTTTTACCAGACTAAGGTGCAATGTTTTCCCCTTGGCACTTCTGGAAGGTCGCTACATGGGCATTTCATGGGATCAGTGGCTGTGTCCTCTTTGTTCCATGGGGGAAGTTGATTCGGTTGGTCATATTCTCCTTCGTTGTCCTTTATTTTCTGGACCAAGATATAAGTATCTTGGTAGGATTCTTTTGGACCTTAGAGTCAATTATATGCAAAACCTGCTACAGAAGCTCCTTAGCCCTGTCAATTCAGAAACGACAAGGGCTGTAGCAAATTTTTGTCAGGTAGCTATCCATATAAGACAGTTAGCTCTTGCTGACAACACTCAATCGCTTGGGCAAGCAATGGTTTTGTGGGTGTTCGAGCATGTTCTCTCTCTTAATTTGGTTTCCAGTCTTTGTTGCTATGTTCTAGCTGGTTGTATGTTTATCTTTGTTTATATTATATTATCGTATTTTATACTGTAATAGCTTCGACTATTACAGTTCATATATATATATGGGTTATTGTTGAGACGACTGTGGTCCCTGGGTGTGTGTGTACGGGACGATCCTTGGATGGTTCTGCTTGTTCCTCTCAGGAAGGAGCCAGTGGCTGGTGTTGGGGGCTGAAACATCTAGCCACTGGGACCTCTCGTATGGCATACCGCAAGGTTCTGTTTTATCTCCATTACTGTTTAACCTCTATATGCAACACCTGGAGGAGGTTGTGAGACTGTTTGGTGTGCGTTGCCACCAATATGCTGATGACACCCAGCTATACCTTTAATTTTCAAATGACCCAGGCCCTGCAGTCTCTGTGCTTTCCCAGTGCCTGGAGGCGGTGGCTGACCAGATGCGGCGGAGCAGAATGAAGCTGAATCCCAATAAGATGGAGGTGATGTTGGTGGGTCAGGCGGCAGGGGTGATGGCCCCCCTCGTTGAGGGGTCAACCCCCCACTTGCCCCCCAGGTTCAGAGCTCGGGAGTCCTGTTGGACCCCGGCCTTTGGCTGGATTGCCAGGTGAAGGCAGTGGCAAAGGGAGCCTTTCGCCAGCTACATCTTGTGCAGAGGCTCCGGCCATATGTTTTGGACTCCGACCTGACCACCCTCATCCATACGTTCATCACGTCAGAGCTGGACTACTGCAACGCGCTCTACGTGGGGCTGTCCCTGGTGGTGGTTCGGAAGCTGCAGTTAGTGCAGAATGCGGCGGCCCATCTTCTGACAGGGACGAACCGTAGGGAGCACATAACACCAGTGCTCCGAGCTCTGCGCTGGTTGCCTATAGCGTTCCGGGCCCGATTCATGGTGCTGTTTTTAACCTTTAAAGCCCTACACGGCTTGGGCCCTTCCTATCTGAGAGACCGCCTCACTCCTCGGGACCTATGGTTCTCCTTGTGGTCCGCCAGAGGCGCTTTCTTGAAGGTCCCCCGGGTTAACTGGGGGGCCATGATGGAGAGGGCGTTCTCGGTGGCCGCATCATGACTGTGGAACTTCCACCGGGAGAAGCTCGCCTGGCCCCTAGTTTGCTGGCCTTCCGCTGGGCCTGTAAAACCTGGCTGTTCACCCAGGCCTTTGGGGAAGGGAGCGGGTAGGTTGGGAGGGTAGGGTTTTTTTTAGTCCGACTGTTTTACCTTTATGTTGGTTTTAGGTTCTCCCTCTGTTTATATTTTTATTGTTTGTATGGTTTTAAAATGTATTTTGTAAGCCAGGCGCTGACGGGAGGGGGTGGGATATAAATGTAAATATAAATAAAATCTGAAATCAGCAATGACAATCTTTTGCCACTGTGTTGCAGAATCTACGTGCATGGATATAGGATTTTAACACATGTGCTTAATTTTCCTATTTCCCAACCATACACGTTATGTAACGACCCAGCTTTTAATTATCCTGCATTATAGTCGAATGCCCAAACACAGAAGGAAAAATTCCAAGTCAGAATTTACTATTAAGATTAATGGGAGGGATTTATACAACCCATTGGGGAAGAATCAAACCTCAGGTTCACACACCCTTTTTCCTTGCGCTCATCCACCCATTCATCCCCCGCTCTCTGTCCTTTCCTTCCTTTCTCTCCTGTCTCTTGAACTCATAATAATAATAATTCATACCAAACGTTTCACTTTCTACCCCTCATCTCATCGCTCATGTCAACTATGGACCATCTTTATTTTCTCCCAGTTTTTATTTTTCCTTCAGGCCCTCCCACTCCCAATATTGCCACTTCCCACAATTTATTCCAACACAGTCAGTTGGAAGAAAAATCAGCAGGCACCCACCCAGCCACCACACTGTTAATCTCTGAGCCCTGGCCCTGCACAACACAGAACAGAAATACAATTGCAAGCCAAACAGTCTTTCAGAAGCTTCTACTCCGTTGAATTGCCAAAGCTTGTTCCAACCATTTCATCATTGTTTGAAGATAATGGAACAAACAGATGTTGTTCTGGTTGCCTGAAGGGAGAAATTAAGTTCTGCTGAAGAGAAGCTTTGCAAAAGAGTGGAAGTTTAATAATACATGAAGTGTCTTATCCCAAAGCGCTTTACACATATTCATTCGTTAAGATCCATTATGTTATCCAGAAGGTGGGCATTGTCATGTCCATTTCACTGATGAAGAAACTGAGGTACAGAGAAATTAAGTAGAATTTCATAGGCACACATTAATTTATTTGTTTATTTTATTTCTTTCAGTTTGTATCCCCCTTAGGCTCAGGGTGGCTCACATTTCAACTTTAACAATTAACATATAACCATTAAAATTAAACTAATTAACTCAACTAGTAATCATCACAACAACCCTGTAAGGTAGGTTAGGCTGAGAGATCTGTGACCGGCCCATGGTCACCCAGTGAATTCAAGGCTAAGGAGAGTCTTGAACAGAGGGCCTCCCCCTACCACACTTGGAATGATCACTGGCTTTTGATGGAAGCCAGACACAGAAAGGTCATTTGTGCCTCTGAAAAATCTATTCTTAAATTATTTAATATAAATGGTGCCATACTGGGTCAGACCAATGGTCCAACAAACCCAGCATCCTGTCTCCAACAGTGGGCACAGTGGGAGTCATTCACTCATAGAAGAACACAATGGAGTGATCCGTTCCCTGCTGTTTACTCCCAGGCTCCCAACAGTCAGAAGTAACACCCAGTGACCAACATGACTAACAGACATTTCTGGACCTAGCCTTTAAAAAGTGATCCAATTATTTTTTTAACCCAGCTACATAATTGGCCTTCACAACATCCTCTGGCAAATTGTACTTAGTAGCAGAGAAAGGTCTTGACTCCTGTTCTTTGTCCCAATGATACACCACACTTTCTCTCCATGTGCTCTCATTATTAATAATCATGTTCACAGCCTGGAAGTAGCATTTAAATAATGAGAACCAAAATGAAATGATTTGGTGCTTTACCAACAGCACAGTTCGGTTCTATTCAAAATAGAAAAATTCTCTATATTTTGATTTTAATTACTTGATTTCTCCCATATTTTAGGGGTGGGTGGGTTATATTTGTGACTTAACTGTAGATTGCCCAGGCAACAGATTCCATTGCTTATGAAACAGTGGACTTGTAACATCACAGCTGAATTAACGCAGTTCTGTAAATGTACATGGCATTGTTAAGGCAAGGAAAATCATATTTAATTTTGTTAATGTGCCAAACATTGCCTTCAATCTGAAGTGCAGCTTCGGGGGAGTTGCTTGTCATCAGTAAAAATTCAAAGTGGTCCATCATCTAGTTGAGATGACTCCCTTTGCAAGACTTCTCCTGAGTGTTTGAGAGCCACCCAGAGAACCAGAAAAAAAAGCTGTTGACTGTGCACTATTTACCCACCTTGAAAGGGTTTGAAGCCAAGACTGAGATAGCAGACAAGGGATACAGTTTTGCAAGCAGCGTCGTTAGGCTAGTGGATTACCCAAGATTTTTGTAAATGATTGTTCATTCAGGCCCATATTTTTCTCAAGACCTTTTATTTTTATTCAAACACTTTGCTGTGTTAATCCATCTCGCCAGCAGCTTTGGTCATGGTCAGGCCTCACCCCCAGCCCCGGCTCCCTCTCCCCATTTGCAGCCAGCACTAACTCCTTGTCCTCACCGTCAAGGCTCTTCATGACCTTGCTCCTCCCTGTCTTTCTGCCCTCATTTCCTGCTACATTCCCTCCTGGGAACTTCACTCCCCCCCTGTCACCACCCTCATCGTCTGCCCCAGAATCTCCTGCTCCCTAAACCATCCCTGCCCTTTCTCTTATGTTTAGGGTGGCCACATGCCTCCACTTTAAGAGAACGCTTATGAAAAATACATGGGCAGGGCCTCACTGGAATGGGGCCAAGTTTGTGTACCTGCTACTTCTCAGCTTAATGAATGTATCCCTGCGTCTCCCTCTGTGCCCTTCTCCTTGTCTCCCTTCCCTTCTCCATTCTAGATTGTAAGCCCCTCAGGGCAGGGACGTGTCTCTTATTTTCATGATTGTTCAGGGCCAGGCACAGTGCTAGTGCTTTACTATTATTATTATTATTATTATTATTATTATTTCTTCCTGATCTATTATCCCAAGACTGGTGCTGCAGCTTCTCCCAAATCCTTCCTCAGAGCCCAGCTGTAGTTGGCCCAGGGAGGTCTGAATGGAACTCCCTTCTGGGATAGTTTCTCCTCTTGCTTAGCTGGGTGATGGAGGGTGTATAACACCAAGGAGGGAAGAGGTTTGCATGTGGCCAGCTGGGCAAATGACTCATAGCTGTTCTGTATTTCAAAATCAAATCAAGGTTGGGTTTTTTTGGCCTACAGCTCTGCTTTCCTTCAAAGCACAGCTGCCAACTCTGTGTTGAGCTGTTCATTTGTAAAGACAACAAACTCAGTGCTACATTGCCTCCATGGCCCTCTGCCAAAATGTTACAGGTTACAATAGTCTTCCATTCAAAAGGAAGAGTGTACACTGGAGGGAGGCAGCCAAAGGACTTTCTAATGTCAGCTTTACGTGGCTCTTTCAGAGGCCATGAACTCACCAGAGTCTCGTTATTTAATATCCTTATTTACTGACATAGTAAATCTGGGCACGGGTCTTTTTTTTGCTGGATTTTTACAAAAGTTGGGTTGATGTATGTTTTCTGTAAAAGCTTTATTGGGTCTTGCAATAAATGATTGACCTTCACATCAAAGTAATTCTATATAAAAAAATTCAACTCAAAAGTTTATCCCGAGCCATGCAGCCCATCAGGCTGGTGTGGTGGTGAAGGGACACCAGTTTCCATGGCCTAGGGTACACAAGGGAGCAATGTGGCTAGCCCCACAGTCAGCTGCCTTTGACAGTTCCAACCCAGGTATCCATTGGCAGCTAGGTGGACTGGAGGCAAATATCCCATGTGAGACCAAGTGGGACTTGACCTGACAGCCTTTGGGGGCCTATGCAAAAAAACTGCAGTTTAAGAAACTGGTTAAGGTGGCATTCCAAATTATACTCCAACTCTAACGTGACAGTAAATTGTCACGTTAAGGCAATTTTATTTTATTTTTTACCGTTAACTGAAATTAAACTGCATACGTGTGGTATGGTGGTGACTGAATTATACTTATATGTGATGAGGAATGTATGCAGTTTAATTTCAGTTAAGCAGTAAAAAAATAAAATAATAGTTTGCCTTAATGTGACAATTTACTGTCACGTTAGAGTTGGAGTATAATTTGGAATGGCGCCTTAACCAGTTTCTTAAACGGCAGTTTTTTTGCATAGGTAATTTCCCCTTATGTTGAAACTTAAGTTTATTAAGAGCTGCTATCACAGTTCTATAACGATCACACACACACATTCATTCACATTGATCGTACACACTACGCACATGGTCTCACCCCTCACACACATGTTCAACGTGATCATTCACACACACATGCTCTCTCTCTCACACACGCGCACTCTTACACAATACACCACAAGCCCACCTACCTGCTGATGCCTACCAGCACCTCCCTCTGTTTAAGCTGTTTCTGGCGGTGGCGACAGCAGCAGGAGAGCAACAGCCTAAGCAGAGCAGCCAGCGATGGGTGCCGGCGGTAGATCCTCCCCTTCCTCCCCCCCCCCAAGCTGTTGCTGCAGCCGGGGCCCCTCAGACTGGCAGTGAGGGGGAAGCGGTGGCCAGGAGCGGAGCAGCTAGCCACGGGCAGACAGGGGTGGTAGGTCCTCCCCCTCCCAAGCTGTTGCCGCGGGGACCTCAGGCAGGCGGGTCACATGTGCCGGAGAGGAGGCGGTGTACGGCCCCCCTACTTGCGATTGCAGCGTCTTCCAGCCTTATCTTGGGACGCCGCTGCTCTTCCAGTGCTTTTTAAATCCCCCGCCCCATTGCCGGCCACCGCCACATGCTCTTTTTTTTTTCTCAACCCCCCCACCCCCCTTTTCCCTTAAAGGGGGACCACAATCTAATTTTTTTGTTCTTTTTTTTTTATATACAAAACCACCACCACGTACCTGACACTTCCCTTAATTCAGATAACCATTACATCACATATACACGGGGAGAGAAATCTACAACTTTGGCCAACAATTTTGGTTGCCAACCAGATGTGTTTGCTGCACAAACTCCATTGAACAGCATAGGTGCTGTTCAATGAAAGTTTGCAACCGCCTTAACTATAGGGCCACTACCGTAGCTCTATAATGTAGTCAAGTGTTTTAACCGTACAACCACTGTGCCTCACAAGAGAATTCTGTGGGGAACCTCAAAGCTCACATGGCCTCCCCCAGCTTTCACGAAGGTTGACTGTGGAGCAGTTAGTATTGACTGGATTCTGTTTTCAATGGAATCTGGTTGTTCGATGCATTCTGGTGAAACGCAGAACGAACTAACATTCCGATTCCATTTCGCCCAAATAAAATCAAAAATATTTTTTTGTCTGATTTGCACGGCCACCGCCATTTGGGGCATGCACAGTATGGCCGTGGCCATTTTGCACATGTTCAAATTGTTTAATCAGAATTCCAATCAGAAATTGTGTTTGATCAGAATCCTGGTTGAAATTTCAATCGCTGTTCTGATTTCACAGAAAATTTATGTGGAACTGGAACGGTTGATTTGAATCACCTCTAGACTAGAGGACCTGCGATGTCCCTTCCAGTTTTACAGTCCTCTGATTCTATTTTCAGCCAGGAGTAAATTTAATTGCTTTGGTTCATGTTTTTTTTTTTTTGCTGCATTAAACAGGACATAAGAGGTGAGTGAATATGGTGCAACTATTGGTCATCCGGGATGTTATAGCTATAATCATCCTGCATCCAAGCAAGTGGTTGGACTAGATGATCCTGAGTTCCCGTCCAACTCTGATTTTATTATTCAATATTAGTGCTTAGCCCAATAGGACTGAGCTCAATTACTTATACAGGGCTAAACTCGCTGTATTCACATGAGACTCTTCTCCCAACCTATACAGTTTATTGTGGGACTTTGCGTTCCTGCATTTTAATTACGCACATATCCCCTCTCCCACTTCATAATCCTTATGCTTTTTTTTGGGGGGGGGAGGGGGTATTTTGTTTTTCATATCATCAATGCATTGTTCCATCCAAGCAAGCAGAGAGAATTCATCCCCTAGGGGCGGAATTACCTCTATTCCCCTCTTGCAGCAATTAAGGCTGATTGATGTGCTGATTAATCCCTTCACAGGATGAGGGAAATGCGGAAGATGAATTTAGCACAAATGTCAAACCTTACAGACTTGACCCGCACTACAACTGGCGCATCCTGCGACCTCAGCTTTGCACACCTTCACAAATAAGGCGGGGTGAGGTTTTCTCCCATGCTAACCATAGCGTGTGAATGCAGTCAAGGGGCGCAATCCAGCTCCCATGTAAGTCAATGGCGAAACTCCCATTAACTTGTATGGAGCTGGATTGTGCCCTAAGTATGCAAGTACACAAAGCCACTTTGCTGACCTTGCAATCTATAGACCCAACACAAATTATTATACTTAATAGAGGGGCATGTAAGGAAACAGGGAGCAAGGGTTATCCCAGCTAGATCCACGTGATTGACCCGTGGAGCTGTGCATGTGTCTTGGAAATTCAATTTAAAAAAAAACACAACAAAACAAACCAATGCATGAAATGTGTTATTTATGATCTCAAGCTGTTAATGGTTAATGTGCTTCTGTTTGTTTTGAATAGTGCCCTAGGGGTTAGGATGAAGAGTTCTTGGGAGCAGAAGAGCAGGAGAAGGTAGGAGCTGGGGGTGGGGGTAAGAGATAAAGGGAAGAAAGGAGGAGGAGGAGGGAGGGGACAGGGAGGAAGGGGAGCAGAGGGGCCGTGGAGGTCAGAGAGGGAAGCAGGAAATTAGAACCATGAAAGATCAGCAAACATTAACAAAGTGCATGTTGAAATGTTCAGCATTGGTTGATTCTGATGATGGCAGTAGGCGTTAGGTTTAAAACAGCTTGAAATTTCTTTTCTTGTCTGCTCCCATCCATCCTGCCAGAGGTTTCTTTAGGACTTGCAGGGTGCAGTGCAAACCATGGGCCAATAGACTCTGAGACCCTGGTTGGTCCCCTCTTAGTGTGAGGTCCAGTGCAGCTTCATCTGTCACACATGCTTACATTGAGGGTCTAGGCCAAACACCCTAGAGACTCTCTCTAAGAATCCCATCAAAACTTAAACTACCACTCATCTATCAAACTAACCCTGCAATATACCCACGCCAGTATCAATTTCCTAGACACAATGGGCAGCATAAACAATGGGACCCTACAGACAGCTATATAGGAAACCTACAGACCATCATACATATCTCCACAGATCCAGTAACACACCAAAAAATCTGTCATACAGTCAAGCATTCAGATACCATAGAATCTGCTGACAAGATGACCCAGGATGCACATCTCTACGTGATAAGAACTGCTTTAGAATATCCGTGTGTGATAAAGGCACTATCAGAGAAGTGAACCACAGAACGGGCTATCCAAATACCTCAAGAGAACCTACTACAATTAACCAAAACAAAAAACTTAACAGTTTAAAAAAAAAATTAAATGCACATGAGTTTTCTTAACACAAAAAAACCCACCCCAAATTCAGTACAATTACAATTCCAAAACATTCCACTCTATACATTGCAATAAAACATAAATGCCAAAGAACATATACATTATTTCAGAATTTGAGCAAAATTTAATATTTTATCCTCATCAACATACATGTAATATATGTACTTAATTCCTTACCATAAATACTTTCATTCATTTTTATCAGTAACTAAACTTTCACATTTGTCCATTATTAAACTTTAATTTATCATAATTCGACAAGGAACATTTTTTTCAGAGTGCATTAAGTCTGTTTCTACAGAACTTCATTCTGTACAACTAATTGTATAATGTTGTCTACACTCACATTATTAAGTTCATTGTATGAGCTGTATACAATTTGTATACATGTAAATAACAGACAATGCACTCTTAAAAAATTGTTCTTTGTCGAATTATGATAATTAATTTAAGTTTAATAATGGAAAAATGTGAAAGTTTAGTTATTGATAAAATGAAAGTATGTATGGAAAGGAATTAAGTACATGTATGTTGATGAGGATAAAATATTAAATTGCTCAAATTCTGAAATTTCTGTATTTTAGCGTTTATGTTTTGTTACAATGTATGGAGCAGAAGGCTTTTTTAATTGTAATTGTACTGAATTTGGTTTTATTTTTATTTTAAGAACATGTGCATTTAAAAAAAAAATTTAATTTCAGTTTTTTGTTTTGGTTAATTTCTTGGTTTTGTGGGATATGATAACTTTTAAGTGAGTTGTGGAATTATTTTAATTGAATAGCACTAGGGATGATAGGAAGAGGAGGGAGGTCTGGGGTCATGGAGACAAGGTTATAGGTAGATGTAGGGGATCAGTTTGGGGCAGTGGGGCAGGAGATGGGGCTAAGTGGGGGGTTGGAGATGTTTTGCTGGGGCAGGAGGAGAAGAGAGGGTTGGGGGGTTTAGTTTAGGGCAGGTAGGAAGTAGGAGTGGGGGTTGGGGGGCAGGTTGGNGGGGGGTAGGGTGAGGCTAGATGCGGGGGTTACGGGGGAAGGGCCAGCCCAAGGGTTTGAAGGGCCATGTGCTAAGCTTTGCTACAGGGCCCCAAAGGCCGGCAGAACCTTATGGCTGGCAGAGCTCTAGGGAGGGGCTTGTCCATTGTAGGAGGAGCCTCCAAAACGATAGTCATGGCAATTAGCGCAAAAAACAATTTCACCATGAGATTTCTTTTGGAGAAGAGATTGCAGAAGGTTCGTCCACATGCTATTGCTGTACAGTACAGTTTTCTGTCAGTATGAATTACTGTAGTTTCTTCTTAGCTAAAAATTTCAAAACTTAAGGACAGCCCTGTTCTAACAAATCGGAACTGAGAATCTGTAATGATGTCAGCAAAGCATAAGGCTTAGTTGGCATATCAGAGTACAGTATCCCAATACGCCAACTAAATCTTAAAACCAAGCCTTAACACACAGCGAACACAGGTCCCCAAGTATATTATTGTTTTCATCTTCAGATTGTTTGCATTAGCATAGTAAGGAAGGAACATCTATCTGGCTTTATAGCACCACACACAGACACTTTTTCACCACGCATACAAGCGCGCTCTCTCTCTCTCACGCACACACACACACACCAGCGTGCACTGCTCCACCCCCAATCACATTTCCAGCATTTTTGAAAACACCTAAAATCACATGACTACCAGCAAACTCTCAGGAGCTGAAAGCACAGATTCTCACAATTCTATCACAATAATCACTATTTGATTACCTCAATATTTGATTACCTCAGTATTTGAAAATCTCAATTTTATCCCCCCCACCCCCCAATCACATTTCCAGCATTTTTTAGAACACCTAACAGTCACAAGACTAACAGTTAAATCTCAGGATTTCAAAACCTCAATTTTATCACATCACATTTCCAACACCTAGCAATCACAAGACTAACAGTCTTGTGGGGACACCAGGAATGGGGGTGGGGGAATGGGCTGGGGGCACTGGGATTGGAGGGGGGAAACGGGCTGGGGGAAATGGGCTGTCTCTTATACACATCTAGATGTGTATAAGAGACAGGGTGCCTACATCTTTTCACAGGGAAGCAGCGGCACCAGCGCTGCACGCAGCACCGCTTGTGTTGTGGGTGCTGGGGCAAACAGAGAGCAGGGGGGCTTCTTGCCCCTCGCACACAGGCCAGAGAGGAGGAGGTGGCGCGGTGGGGCCGGACCGGGCCAGGCTGGTACTTGGTACAGCACGCCACTGTTGAACAGTGGCAGAGGCTGTTCCCGCAGCCTGGCAGCTGCAGTACAGTACTTGCAGCCCCCAGGCTGTGGGAACAGCTGCCGCCGCTGTTGAACACTGCCGTGCTTAAAAGTTTTCTGAGTCAGCTCCTCAGCTCAGCTGACTCAGTCAGGTCTGGCCGCGTGGCGTGAGGCCCAGGCCGCTGTGGGGGGTGGGGCTTGCGGGGAGTTTGAGGTCAGGGCTGGCGGGGGGGGGAACCGGTAGGGGTGGCTGCGCCACCACCAGGGGGCCCGGCAACAACAGCAGCCAACTGAGCTCGCAGGGGGACGCCGACGCAGACGCTTCCCTGGCTCTCCGACAGGAGAGAGGAGCTCAAGTGCGTATGCGTGAGCCTAAAGAACCAATTTTTTATTCAATAACAACTCTGTTTTGGCTGCACCAATTACTATCATATTTCAGAGGTGGTTGTTATTGATTTCATGCTGCAAGCCTGTGAAGTTTGGGGGCTCAACTCATCCAGGGGGAGGAGATATTGATGATTCAAAACTGTGAGGATGGTGTGCATTTTGACCACAACCAATTAATGTCTAAACAATCATCATAACATTTTATTTTCCTGATGGATCTTCTTCAAACTTTGTGCATATGATGGTCCTCACAACTTATAGCCATGGATACATTTTCAGCAATGTAGCTCAAGCGGTTTCCTCAAAATCGGGGCTTTAGCAGTCCCCTGTTTATAATGGAGAATGGCTGTGCATTTAAGTTTCAGGCAGCAAAATACAAAAAGAAAGAACCTTCTGTCCCCACACCACAAGTTGGTACTTTACCACTCCACCACTGAACCTATATGTGACATCAAAAAAGCTAGAACCCATACTTGATGGGGACCAGACCTTGAGAGAAATGTTTTCTGAACCCCTTTTTCTGGTCTTCAAACAACCTCTCAGAACTGATTATCAGAAACAGACTCCTCCCAGCTACCTGGAACACCCCTGTCCCAACCGAGACAAGACTGTGACAAATCATCAGGTGTCCCTGCCCAATTGGTCAGGAATAGGCAGAAAGGAAAAGTTGGTCTTGACACCTACTAACCCATCCCATATCTCCAGTCCCAGTCCCACTCTAAGTGGGACCAACTCACTTTTGTAGGAAAATCTTAATGGTCTCACCTAAGGGAGGCAGTGTCCTGTATTTGCATAACATGACCATCAAAGCAACAGGGTGACCGTATGCAGCAACTGTCACCACAGACCCCGCACACCTGTGCCACCAGTGGAGCCAGGCCCTCCCTTGCCAGATAGGGGAGCCACTGGATGGGGCATTTGTGTGACTGACCGTGCATGAAAGTGTGTGGGTGCAGGGGGAATCCATTGGCTGTGGGGGGCAGGACTTATGTCCTTTTTTGGCCACCTGAAATGTTGGGTGGTGGTATGCCAATCCTTGATTGACCCAGAAGAGTAGGAGGAAGTTCCACCCTACCTCCAGTCTACTTCCCTCCAATTGGAAGAGAGTGGTGTCTGCTGCAGGAAGAGACTTCAGGAGTGGTTGGAGAAATAGCACATGCGGGTAAGGCAAAAAAAATTGCCTGCAGACTGTGAACTAAGGGACACTCCATGAAACTCATAGGTGGCAAGTTTAAAACAAATAAAAGAAAATATTTTTTAACTCAGCGTATAATTGGGTTGTGGAATCTACTGCCAGAGGCTGTGGTAAGGGCCAGGACTATAGCTAAGTTTAAAAGAGGTTTGGACAAGTTTCCGGAAGATAGGATCAGGGGACATGATGGGAGCTGGAGGAAAACAACAGGGAATGGATCCCCCATTGTGACGTGTTGGGTGCTTCTCCCAAGCCACCGTGATTGGCCACTGTCGGAGACAGGATGCTGGGCTAGATGGACCATTGGTCTGACCCAGTATGGCACTTCTTATGTTCTTAGGTTAACTGGTTTGGAACTGCTGGGCTAGATAACACAAATTGCAGTAACAAAAATTCTGCCAGTTATTCTTGTCTATAAACAACAGAGATGTAAACTATAAAGGGAACCTGAGTCAGTGTTCAAATTCTGACAGATCTCATGGTCAAGCAGAGAGAGGCTGAGGCAACACCCAAGAGAGTCCCAACTTAATATCTTCTGCTCCCTATCCTAACCTCCCTCGCAAATCTATGAGAAGAAAAAGTTACAGCAGAACCCACAATTTTGCTGTGGAAGACCTTTGTTCCAAATTTACAATCTTTAGTGATTTATTAACAGTGGGATTGTGAAAGATAAACAACCCTTTATCTGGGATGCTGGCTTCAAACATACATTGAGATTCTGCAGCTAGATTTCAAACCTCCAATGGGCCCTGAGGATCCTTCCTTCCAAAGCCTTTGCTCAGCCATTGCCCTAATCCAGCCTGTAGTAACTGCAGGAAGCAGGGCAGCAGGGGTTCCATTTAAGTCTTGTCACAAAAGTGGTGACTAAGGATGCAGTCACAGTCCCATATTACTGCACAGCTACCTCGTGTCTCTGTGAGGCTGGTGACTGAAAGTGGGAAGTGTCCCCATGTTATGAGAAACGTGCAAGACGGTGCCAGCGTAGGACCTGTTTATTTGGGCAGGCATTTAGTAGACAGGGCTAGAATTTGAGGGTTGGATATAAGTATTTTATGTGGTTTTATTTTTTGTATAAAAATAAATAAAGGTAGCAAAATAAAATAGCACGAGGGCTAAATGTCTGCCTGAGTGGCTAAATGGTGAGTTGAAGAAGGCTTTAGTCCTAATGAAGAAAATAAGAAACAGCACAAGCCTTGCCACATTAGATGCAAAATGCTAATAAGGCAGACCAAGAGGGAATTTGAAGAGCAGCTTGCTAAAGATGTAAAAACTAATAACAACTTTTTCAAGTACATCAGAAGCAAGAAGCCTGCTAGAGAGTCAGTTGGGCATTAGATGACCAGGGGGTTAAAAGGGCACTTGGGGAGGATAAGGGCATTGCAGAGATGGTGAATTAATTATTTGCTTCAGTCTTCGTGGCACAGGATGTTAGGGAGATACCCATGCTAGAACTATTCTTTGTAGGTGATTAATTGGAAGAACGGTCACAAATCAACGTGACTATTGAAGAGGTTCTAGAGCAAACTGACAAACTAAATAGTAACAAATCACCAAGACCAGATAGTATTCACTCCAGAGTTCTGATGGAACTCAAGTATGGAACTGCAGACCTACTATTAGTAATTTAGAACCTATTGCTAAAATTTGCCACTGTACCTTAGGGTTGGAGGTAATGAATGCAATGCCGATATCTAAAAAGGGCTCCAGATGTGATCCTGGAAACTACAGACCAGTGAGCCTGAGATCAGTGCAGGGAAAACTGGAGGAAACAGTTGTTAAGAACAGAATTACTGGGAATATTGATAAACATGGCATAATGGGGAAGAGTCAACACGGATTTAGAAGTTGTGCCTCACTAATCTATTGGAGTTTTTTTGAGGGTGTGAACAAGAATATGGATAAGGATGAGCCTGTTGATACAGTATATCTGGATTTTCAGAAGGCATTTGACAAAGTCCCTCACGAGAAACTCTTGAGGAAATTAAATAGTCATGGGATAGGAGCAAGCAAAGAGTACGACTAAATTATCAGTTTTTGCAATGGAGAGAAGTAAATAGTGGAGTGCCACAGGGATCTGTACCAGGACCAGGGTTGTTTAATGTATTTATTAATGATCTAGAAAAGCATGTAAAAAGTGGGGTGATCAAATCTGCAGATGACACAGTTAATCAAGATAGTTAAAACCTGGGCGGACTGTGATGAATTGCAGAAAGATCTTGAGAAACTGAAGAAATGGCAGATTAAATTTAATGTTGACAAGTGCAAATGATGCACATAGGGAAAAATAATCTAAACTATATGTACACAATGCTGAGTCCTAAATTAGGGGTTACTGTAGCCATGGCGGGGGGAGGGAGGTTCTGGCGAGGTACTCTTGGTGCTTACTTGTGTCCTTTGCTGGTAGCTTGGGGACATCCCTGTCGCTAGTAACGGAGAATTAGCGCCCAGCTGCCAGGTGGTCCCATGTTCACTCAGGCCTCTGCCTGAGGGGTCCAGTTCTCATATTAGTGCCCCCTTCCAGGGTAGCTCAGTCCCTCCAGTTCAGGCATGGGCTTCAATACGCCCTGCTGTTCCTAGAGTGCAATAGGCCTCTGCCCATGGCACTTCTTGCCTGGAGTTTCCCTTTTGGGAAAGGAGTCTGGCTTAGGCTCCTCTCATGGTCCCTGACCTTCCAGGTCCTGGGCTGGTAGGCATTATCTCCCCAGGATCTTCCCAGACTCTGGTCCCTCAGTACCCAGGCCACCCACATGGCCAGCTAGGCCCTCCCCCCCGAGTCCTCACCCTGCCATGGGTCCCTTCAGCACCTAGAGTCCTGAACCTATGAGAGCTCACAACCCCCCAACTCCCAGACATCTGGGTGGTCAGGTCATTAAGCCCCCAAGATCTTCCCAACTCAGGCCCTGCCCCTTAGTCCATCCACATGGCCAGTTGAGCCCGGCCACCAGAATCCTCGCCCTGCCATGGGTCCCCTCTGAGCCTAGTGTCCTGAGCTTGGGGCCATGAGAGCTCACAGACCCGTCACCGCACAGGTGTTTCCCTTCTAGCTTAGCACCCCTCATGTAGCCAGGCACCCTCCTCCTATGTTCTCCAGCCTGGGTTCCCTCAGCTTTTAGCAGCAGTCCTCTAAACTCAACAGATATGGGGGTGGAAAGTATAGCAAAACATTAAGATTATAAAAAACATGACCCCTTAAGTTAAAGGACTGGGAAATGCCATTCTGTTATAAGACTGGTATGTGTGATACATGGAACCTTGTGTTGGCCTTTGGCATTCGGTGAATCGATCCAGAGGTAAACGCGAAAGGAAAGGAACATTATCAACAAATATCCATCAGTAATATGCCATGACTCATTCACATTCATCTGCACAGAGAGATTCTGTGCTTGAGCTGGCATTGGCAAGTGGGTATTTATTAAAGTGGGTTTAATGGCCCTTTGCGACTAAACATGTTTATAAATCTGGGCCTGAGGCCCTAAACTAAATCAGACTCTTGAACTTACAATTCACAGCTCTGACTGGTCACTTCCTGATCGCTCTGCTTCTCCCCAGATCCTGTCTGCCCTGCCTCCACTCTGTCTGGTTCCATCCCTGCCGACTTCTTCTGAGTCCTCTGTCCTTGTTCCAAGCCTTGCCTCCGACCCAGCTCCTTACCAGGCCCCGATCCGGCCATCACCCCTTGCCCTATATACCATCTCCCCAAGGGTAAGCTTTAGTAGTATTATTTTCCACTTCCTCTCTGCTGTTTCTGTGGGTTAATCAACATCATTGCTATATATAACAAGCACAAAGTGATATGTATTCTTGATCACTTAGGAGCCTAAGGGGTGTGAATCTGTGTGAGGATAGCGCTTTTGCTAGCAGTTAGCATGGGCACAAACCTCACTGAAGTTTATAGACTCCCATCCATGTTACCCACTAGGGCAAGTGCTATCCTCACAGGAGCCTATATCTTTTGTAAATCTCACTGAACATCAGTGGAACTTTGGCTTCTCTGTGTCAGTGAAGCCAATGGGGCACACAAGTTTACAAGTGACTTCAGGATTGCAGCCATGTTAGTTTCATGTGGCTGTTCCTAAATTCAGGTTTGAGCCTGAAACCTAAGGGGTTAATCTGAGAAAGCCGAGGGATGTAATTTCTGCGAGCGTTGGAATATGTTGATGGAATGTGGGCGATATATTTGGCCTCATTCTTTTGGTTTCTGAGGAATTTTCCTTCGTGTGTAGTCAACGTAATGGTAAGTGAAATATTTCATGATGAGACTCACTGGGGTAAGGGGAAGGTGGGGGTTTCGACTTGTTTTGGGCTTGTAGGCTTTCCTTCACCCATGTTGAAAACAGTGTATTGCGAAGGAACTCATTTCCAGACACAGTGGTGCTAAATTGACCCACATAAGTTGAGAGAGCTGTTATTTCAGATGGCAGAGGGTCATACTGAGATATATGGGCCTGGGCTGTTCAAACAGATAAGAGCAAGAGATATTTGTATTCCAAAGGGGTCACTTAGCTTCCTTGCAAGCCCTGGGGAATGAGCCTACTCTGGGAGCTCACATGGTAGTAGTGCCAGAGAAGAAAGTGATTTCTACTCCTCCCGGACCATGACCGGAGAAAGATCAGAGCAAAACTAAATTAAATCCTCAGTCTGAACCACAACAATAATCCCAATTCCCCCATCCCCCACATCTGGGTGCTCTGCACTTGTGGGTTGCTTGGTACACTCTTCATCTCCTATTCTTGCACACTCATGGGATTGGGGTCTCACTACTCCACTCTAGGCTGTCATGACTCAGTTTCCCTGGCTTGCAACTCCCACTGGATCAGCTCTCTGCCTAAGCTGATTGAACCTGCAACAGGTGAAGCTTCTTGTCACATGTTCAGCCGCAGAGTTTCCCAGTACAGACTCTTTCTCTCTAGGTTCGCCTGTGTTTGTAAACAAACACAGAATTAACCCCAAACTGCGTCCCGCCAATGTTAGGATTAGCAATTCCACTGGACCATACCAAATTCATAACAACTTTTTTTTTTATTTACTGGCCATTGGCCATGACAAAACCAAGTATAAACTGTATACAAAACATAAAATTACATTGAGCAATGACAATCCATATAATAGAATAACATTAACACATCAGGCCTCTTGGCCATTGTCATACAGTGGAGTGCAAAGCATAAGCGGCTCAATATCCAACGACTCATACCAAGTTCAGTAAAAAGAAGTTTAATGAATAAATTGGAAATGTCGTCCACATTTTCAGTTGCCTTGCACCTTGTGCTGCCACTTACTTTAGTGGAAAGTGGACTTAAATCTTTACAATCCTGATCAGACAGCATTTCATGTTCTCTGGGCACTGGTATGAATATCTGCACAAAGGGCAGAGCAACAGAGAATCTGGTCTGGTGACAGCCGCCGATGCGGTTGGTGTTCTTGGGGCTTTTACAGCCACATCTTGTGAATTAGATCCTTGCCCGTTCTGGCTGATTAAATCTTGCCGGGAGACAATGGGGCCGTTGCTGGCTGGTGTGGTCAACATCTCCCATCGGGAGGACAGAGTGCCGGGCTGTCTCAAAGAGGCAGTGGTTCGGCCTCTGCTCAAGAAACCATCACTTGACGTTGACTCCCTTTCCAGCTATCGGCCTGTCTCTAACCTTCCCTTTTTAGTGAAGATTATTGAACGGGTAGTGGCTCAGCAGCTGCAGGGACATCTTGACCGCATCAGTTATCTGGACCCCTCTCAGTCAGGATTTTGTCTGGGGTATGGCACCGAAACTGCGCTTGCAGCTTTGGTGGATGATCTGCGCCGGGAAATGGACCAGAGTTGTTCGACCCTGTTAGTTCTATTAGATCTTTCAGCTGCATTTGATAAAGTTGATCACGAGATGTTGGTGATGCGCCTGTGGGACTGTACAGGGGTGGGTGGGACTGTTCTTGAATGGTTCTGCTCTTTCCTGACCGGTAGAACGCAGCGAGTGGTTCTTGGGGAGTTTTTATTCATCATACTGAGACCTCTCGTGTGGAATCCCACAGGGTTCGGTTTTGTCCCCTCTCCTGTTCAATGTATACGTGCAGCCACTCGGTGATGTGATCAGGAGGTTCAGGGTGTGGTGTCATCAATATGCTGATGACACCCAGCTGTAGCTCTCTTTTTCAACAGACCCAGGCCCTGCAGTCTCGGTGCTTACTCAGTGTTTGTCGGACTGAATGAGGACTAACCGACTGAAGGTGAATCCTGACAAGACGGAGGTGATGTTGGTGGGTAAGGCGATGGAGATGGTGGCCCCCGTTATTGGCGGGGTCTGCCCTCCATTGGTATCCCAGGTGCTCCTGGACGTCCAGGTGGAGGCTGTGGCGAGGAGCGCCTTTTGCCAATTACATCTGGTGCGAAGGCTTCGGCCATTTGTTTCTGACTCTGACCTGGCCACCGTCATCCATGCTTTCATCACCTCTAGATTGGACTATTGTAATGCGCTCTACGTGGGGCTACCCATGGTGATGGCTTGGAATCTGCAGCTGGTGCAGAATGCGGCAGCCCGTCTTTTGGTAGGATTGGGCCGCCGGGAGCACATTACATCAGTGCTCCTCTCCCTGCACTGGCTGCCGGTGGTTTTCCAGGCCCGATTCAAGGTGTTGGTTTTGGAAAGCCCTAAACAGCCTAGGCGCTACCTATCTGCAGGACTGCCTCACTCCCTGCGTACTGGACCGACCCCTGCAGTCATTGGGGGGGCGCCCTGCTCGAGGTCTCCAGAGACTTCCGGGGGGCCATGCCTGGGAGGGCATTCTCAGTGGCTGCACCACGGCTGTGGAACTCCCTTCCGGTGGAGACCTGGTTGGCCCCGTCTCTCCCCTCTTTTCGGAGAAGTTGTAAGACTTGGCTGTTCTGCCAGGCATTTGGCGGGGGAGATGGAGTGGGTTGTTGGGTAGGGGTTATTTTTCTTTTGTCCTCTTTTTAGTTGTTTTAAGGTTTTGTGAATTGTAAGCCGCTGCAGTACTCCAGGCATGGTCTCGTCTGCGCAGGACAGAATCACTACTTTCTGGGACTTGAAAATGAAGTTTCTGCTGGGAATGGGTGACAGCTAACCTTGTTGATTGCATACACACTTCCATGGAAGATGCCTGGTACAATACTAGTTTCTTTCTATCTTCCTGCCAACACCACTGTCAAAGGAGCTGCAGTTTCTACAACTCATGTGTCTGTCAATGGATTCTAGCCACTGCATGTAGCCTATCTCCTCCCTTTCTTCTATATGACTGTGCTGCTTGGGATTCATTGGTTGCTTATTCCCAAGGTCTCTAGTGGGTTTTCCTGGCTATTCAGTCTCAGGGCTGTTTTTCAATTAAACAGGACTAGACAGTAGATGTTCTTTCCAGTTCCCCAGAGCCCTGTGCAATTATACGGACTGCACATACCTGGGTCTGTCCTTGCTCGATGGCCAGTCTTGGGAGTCCAAGGGGTAGGGCTATGTCCACTATGGGCCTGATTCATTACTCCTTTACATTCCCTCTACAACCCACATAAATGCATCAGGATTACATGCCTCTGCTCAGCATATTTTGTCCTAGAGAGGTAGGGCAGTGGAGTTTGGTTCCACCCCCCTCAGCCCCATGCTGAGTAGCGGAGCTAGCTGGCCATTCAGGCAAGTTGTACGTCACAGACAGGAAGAGCAGGGAAGGATGATCCAGATCAGTGGTTCTCAAACATTTTAGACCACCTCCCTCCTTCCTCTTGTTTGCAGTACTTGTGTCAGTGGGCGGAGGCGGCCGGGGAGCACTCAGGTTAGAGGGGTGCTGCAGCACCACCCCGCAGGGAGCCCCGCCCGCCGAAAACAGCGGCGGGACTTGCCGACGCAAGCCCTGCCCTCGCCGCCGAGCCTAAGCCCCGCCCATCAAGAACGACGGCAGGGATCGCCGGCGCAAGCCCCGCCTCCGGCAACGCCCCCACGCCCCGTAGGAGTCCCAACGCAGGGAACCATGCCCCCGCGCCCTGCACTGAGCGTAGGGCTGCCCCCGCCCCTGGTGCGACGCTCGGAACGGCTGCGTGCGCGCACGGGGGCGGGGCCTGGGGGATAAGAACCAGCGCCGCCAGGAAGCCGGCACTGGTGATTTGGGAAACCGGCCCTGTGCGAGTTTGAGCCTAACAGCGAGTGAACGAGTACAACTGCGATTGTGAGCGTGTCCATAGCCCCGTGAGTCTGTCTCTTCCTAACCTGCCTTCCCGGTGTGCATCGTGAGCGAGTGGTGAGTCAACGTGTGTGCGTGTCCTGCCCTGTCCCCCCATTCCCCCCTTCCCTTGCTTCCTTGCTCTGTGGGACCCTTGCTTGTGAGTCTGATTGCCCGCATCCCTTCTCCAGTGGGGCCCAGTGCACTCCACTTCCCCGGTGTGTCCGCCCCCTTCCTTCCCGCTCCCCCTGCATTCCTAGTACAGCTGTGTGCGTGTGTCTTGGGGCAGACCTGGGAGAACCCCAACTCAGTGGCGCCCTATGATGATAGAGGCCTGTTCTCCTTAATTGGAGGTAAAGGCCACACTTCTAACCTGACGGGCATTTTCCCACGAGCGTTCCTAGCCCTGAGTAGGGTGACTCTGGGTAGTGTGCGAGTGGGAATAGGCCTGTGTAGCCCCTCCCCCGTGACAACTTGGGGGCCCCATGCCACACACACACAAATATATTCATTTATGATCCCGCGTCCTAATATTGACATCTTGGAAAAAGTTCAAAACATATTTCTTCGGCATTTACTTAGAACTGGGCCTAGTACTCCAGGGGCCATCCTGAGAGCTGAAACGGGTACCACCTCTATTGCAGTGTATGCAAAAAAGTCCTATATTAGGTTTTGGTTGAGGATTTTGTCACTCCAGGAACCTCATTTATTGATTCAGTGCCTGAAAGAAGAACTGGCTAACTTGGGGCCAAGACCTTCTCCCTGATTAAGCTATCTGGGGGCTCTCCTTGGCAGCATGGGTTTTTCTTTCCAGTACTTTGTTGGTAAACAGCTATCTGCTATAAGGAGGGAGGTACATCAGAGACTGGGGGACATCACACGGCAGGAGGATCTGGGGGTGGTTTCCCGTTGGAAGGTGACCCCTTTCCTGGGCCAATTAAAACAGGACGTAGCATTGGAACCCTATTTAGATCATCTGACAAATCCAAGACTGCGGAGGAGCTATACTCTGCTCCGTTTTCAGCTTGTGCAGACCGCAGTCTTGGAGGGTATACAATAAGGGAAAATGTGATGATCAGCGATGCTATAATTGCAGCATCAAGGAGGTGGAGTCAATGGACCATTTATTTATCAGATGTCATTATGCAGCTTTGAGGGCAACTTGGCTGTCTCCCCTTCTTAGGGAAGGTATGTCCTTCGAGTCGGAGGGATGTTATTTATTCCTCCTTTCTCTTTCTGGTAGGGAGGAATTGGTCAGTTTGGCTGGCGTCCAGGAGAAGGACTAGTATAAAGGATAAATTACAGTTACTCGGCCAGCCAGTTTAGAGCCGCTACTCCCTTAGATTAAAGATCATTTAGTTCGGGATTGAGGATTTAAGTGGGCTTTGTGTTCTGGCTGCTAAGTTAGGGTATTTTTTTAGTATGTATGTTTATCGTTTGTTTGTATTGTCTGGGCTATAGCGAAGGCTTTGATATATTCATTTATTTAAATTTTTAGCCATGGGTGCATGGCAGTTTATAAAATAAAACAAATTTAAAATCTCTCTTCCCAAACGGCCAAATAGAAAAGTCTTACATTGAGCCTGGAAGATAAGCAGGCTTGGGCCTAGACAAATATCCAGGGGAAGGGAGTTCCATTATTGGCCCTTGCTCCCTGCCTTTCCACCCGACCCTTGTTTCCACACTCCCCACTCTTTTGTAAAATCCCTCTAGCACCGTCAGGGGGGAGCTACAGGTTTGGCAGCCATGCTTCTTTTTGCACCTCCAACCAGGATACTTACTGCGCAGGGGGCAGTCCTCCGTTTGAGAACCGCTGGAGGAATGCAGTCTAGTCTTCCCGAGGCAGTCAGGCATGGCCCCTCTCCTGCATCTGTTCCCAGCTTGTCTCTCATTTAAAGCACCTTCATTCTACTGTTTTCATTGGAACAATGTAAAACTTTCAGCGTAACACACGAGGCCATGCTGCTCAGTTCCCTTCCCAACCCTTTCTCCTACTGCAGTCCCCTCCTCTGGTAACAATGCAGAGATACATACTCTGGATTCAATAGGGGCTACTTACGCCATTTAAATATAGAGTACATTGGCAAATTATCTTAGGGAAAATCCAGTTTATTGAGTATCCCATGAATCCGTGAGACAGTTATGTTTTTTTCCTGTTTCCTTCCAAGTCATTGCTCTCTTAAGTATACTTGTCCTGTATTTGCTCAGTCTATAGTTCTGACTTGTTACATGCCTGAGGAAGGGTCCTGCGTGGCCCAAAGGCGTGCCTATGCTCACTAATAGAAGTTGGTCCAATAGAAGAGATCATCTGAACTACTCTGCCTCCATCAGTTGCACTAGGGTAACCTTTGTTCTGTATTCAATGGCCAGTTGGATCTTACTGAGTTTTACTGTGGTACTTAGATTCATGTATCACTTTTTTTTAGTTCTTTGGATAAAACTTTGGGCACTCAGCTCTGTGCTGCGGTGACAATTTGAGAGAGACTGTTGTCTGCTTTCATGAAAAAGGACTTTGTTATATAATCTTGGATTAATTTCAAGGCTCCTTCCATTCCTGACTTCCTGAAGGCCTGGCACAGAGATCTGTGTTTGTAATTCAAGACGGGATTATAATTGTGTGATCAGTTATCCCAGCCGTGTTTGTAACACAAGGAGGGGAGAAGGCAAGTCTTGTGGTTAGCAATTCATATGAACAAGTACACACTGTGGCAATGGCTTATGAATATGATATGGCTAGGAAGATCAATGTTAACACACGTACTCCATACATAGCAATATTTTAAAATGTAGTTCCAAAATGTATGTATGAACAGTAGCAGTATTTGGTATCAATGTAATCTGTACCAGGTGTCAAGGATGTAGCTGGTTTGGAACGGACCCTGATGCAGAAGATGGAACGGGTTTCCCCGCGAGAGGATTTTTACCTTTCTCTCCGAGGCTGAAAAGTGACAGAAATGGGATGTAAAGAAGACTCAGTGATAGCAATATCTCACAATTAGAGTTAGAAGATTGGATGCCCCGCTCCAGATAAAAGTTTTGGAAATGGAGCTGATGTTTTAATTCCAGTGCAGTAGAAAATATATTATTTTTTTTCCCCACAAGCTGAAAATATCCAAAGCCTGGCAATTCTGTTTCCCGAAAAACAAAAAAGGGCCAGTTTTGGGTACATCTTAGTTCTCAAAATCCTGAAAGTAGATCAGCATTTGAACCAAAACTGTTCAGCAAAACTTTCTCAATTGTGGGGGGTGGGGGCTATATTCTATGAGGAGAGAAACCAAAACCCGAATATAGGAGAGGGGGTTTGCTGCGTAATACCCTGCTGGCAGCAATCCTATTGTTTACCATGAACAGAGAGAGCAGGGATTGCATATTGAAAACTACAGCTGAATTTCCTGGTAGCAGCAGAACAGAGCTGTTGGTGGGTGTGCCTTCTGCAGCTGCTACACACTGTTCCCTCCATTTTGTGAATGACCTGTTCACCCATTTTGCATTGATACTGCAGAAGAACCTAGTTAAGTCAATGCTAAGAAACGAGATCTTACAGCCCTGATGACAAACTGCCGCAGCATATATACTGCCCAGGGGCAGTCTGCCTTGTCTTTGGGCCTAGGCAGGATTCCTGCATTCTCGGGTAGCTGTACCCTTGCTTTGAATCAGAGACATCACTAGCTTCTTGCCTAACATGGGGCTATATCCCAGCCCTTTCCTGATATGGCTTCACTCCAGCCCCCTGTGGAGGGTTGTGACAATGGGAGGCCACGCCCCTCACAGAGCATCATGGCATCACCGTGCTCCAAAGGGGAAAGCCTCTGTGTGTGTGTGTCAGACACCACTGGTCCCATCCTCACGGATGCTCCTCTAGCAGCGTCAGGGCCAAGGGAATAGCTAGAAATAGAATTAAGGGCAGGTAGTGTTAGAGCCCATGCGATTGGCAGTGGCTCTGCTCCCTGGTGCATGCCCTGCCTATTCTCCCTGCATGTCCTCCTGCTGCTGGGCGGGTGGGCGGGCAAGGAGCCCCATTCTATCTTCTGCACCAGGCGTCATTCCAATCTACCTAGCTCTCTGGCCAGGAATGGAGCAGCATGGGAAGAAGCAGGGAGAGTGGCAAAGGCATAACTATGAGAGGTGCAGCTGGCACGGATGCATGGGGGGGGGGGGCACATTCATGTGGAATGTGTACATAGGCCAATGGGCAATTAATGCCCACTGAAGACTTGCTGAGTGCCCCAGAGCGCCCATTCCAACCTAGCTACACATCTAGGGGTGGGGCCCAAACCAGCTGCTAGCAATACCATTTAATGAGAGACTGCCCCATGATTCAAAGGGCTTTTTCCTAGGAAATGCTAACTCAGGAATAGCTGCAAGTAAATCAAGTTCTGATTTTATCTTAAACACTTAATCTGGTCAAGAGCTCTGTTGAAAAGACAGGCCTCCACCATAACCAGTTTGGTCTGTACTTTGTACAACCTAACTAAAATAACTAAAGAAGTTTGACAGTCTCTCTTTGTATACTTTGACTAGATTCATATCTTGTTTTCATGTATTTAATTATGTCTTAAAACCATTTACTTAATTGACTATACTTACAATTATTGTTTTATTAAAAAATATTTACTTTTAATAAAGAAACTTGATTCATTTGCTTAAGAGTGTCATTGTCTCTCCAGAGTGACCATTGTAATATAATAACTGCTGACTATTAGCTTGAACTCAACAATTGGCAGAGAGTATTAAAGTAAATTGAAGTCACTAAGCCAAAACAGTGGTCAATACTTCCCATCCCTGCAGATACTCTCAAATACAAGATGAGTCTAGTAGTAGTTTTGAAGAATATTAACAGAAATCCCCAAATATAGGTACATTTTTAATCACTTCTTTTATAATAACTTTATTTAGATTTATCTTATGTGTTTTATCTTGGTTTTACTGTATTTGTATTCCCTTTTGTAAGCTACCAGAGGCAGGATGGTGGTGGGATACAAGTGAATAAAATAATAATAAATAACTTCTGGCTGCAGCCAACATGTTGGCTCAGAGTCATTTATTACTCTCCCAAAAATGGCATAGGGCATGTGAGGGACGTGAGTCATAAGTCTCAAAGCCTGCCAGGAATTCTTGTAAGGACAAGGAAACAGAAATGTTTATATCGCCATTCCTTACTCTGGTTCAACATTCCACCGGTTGCCCCAGTAAAGAGGGCTTGCTGCGGAACAGTGAGTCAGCCACAAAAAAATTGTAGACAAAACTCAGGAACAGCCAAACAAATGTCTCGGGTACTAGGGAGTTGTAAATTTCCATCACGTTTCCATGGGTCTTTCTGCCACAGGCTTACCATGGTATGTTGGCGTTCTTAGATAAACAGGAGAAAAGAAAAAAAACTCGGAAAATTCGAACTTAACATTTTCACTCTTCTTTTGTTCTTTGCGTTCCGTGATTATTCCAGCAATAGTCATGGAAAACAGATTTCAGTATGGATATACCATCATGACTCCATCTGTTACCCCAAAGGATGCTTATGCCTCACAGTAGCATTCTGAATGGGCAGTTCTAAAATCAGAGACAAAGTAATTCTGATATTTTGTTTTTATTTGGTCCAAGAAAAGATATAATACGTGGGTGGGCAAGGCTCCCAAGACCAAGAGCCACATACCAACATTTTCACATCATTGAGAACTGCAAGACCCCAACCTTACATCAATCTCGGTTTCCTCTGATCCCGGGGACTGGCCAGCGCAGCTTCCCATCTGCCATCAAAGCTCTGTCTCCCAAGTGGTCTGGCCAGTTCAGGCAGCAGCAGTGGCAGCTCAGGGCACGCATCCCTTTCTCCCATGACCCCCATGGGGTTCCAGCAGCAGGAATGACTGCTTGACTTCTCTTGTATTCTAGTCAGCCACCTCTGGCAAAAGCCACACTACAGGTGTCCAAGAACCACATGCGGCTCCTTAGCCTCACCTCCGATAAAGTACTTTGTCACCTTCTCTTCCATTTGGGACCAGCACAGCAGTCACACTCTATTATTAATCATTCCTATTAATACAGTGCTTTCAATATATGTGCTACTGGACAGTGGTGATTAGAGACAAGGTCCCTGTCTCGAGGGGCTTACAGTCCAGCATGGATAAGAGAGGACGTCAAGGAGAGGGGCACAAAAGGAGAGACAAGGATATATTATTCATGATGATGAGAGGGTGCAGCTGCACACATTTAGCTTGGTTACAAGGGAGGAGGGGGAGCCTGACAGACGAGACAGTGGGGTGTTTTTTAAAAAGACACTTCCACGCATGCCTCCCCACCCCAAATCCATGCGTCCAGCTGCTTGTTTGAAGTTGGTGTGTGTGGGGAGGTGCGATCCCATGACCCACGCATCAGCCACTCATGGCCATGCACAGAGCACTCCTGAGAAATCCAGAGTGCCCTGTGCGGGCCAGGGTGGCTGTCTCCGTGGACGGGGCAGTCATGCTGGAGGCTGCCCATGTGAAGCGCTCCCCACACACTTCCCATGTGTGGGTGCCCTGCTGCCATTCCACACACCGACCATGGACCCTCCCCCCCAAAAACCTTGCTCGTTTAAAAAACACCCAGTGGAAGGAGAAATGTAAACATGCAATGAGGAGCAAGGTCCATTATTATATATGGCTCCAGCAGCAGTGCTGAACAGTCATCATTAGAGACAGGTCTCTGCTCCAAGAGGCTTACCGACGGTACTCCTTGGAAGTGTGGGAAGAACTGGAGGATCAGATCGAAAAGACCATAGTTACTTTAGTCACCCTGGTAGCATGATTTTAGTTCTGGGTGATTGTCACGGGTTGGAGGTCCAAACCCCACCTTACCGGGTTTGAGTGACTCAGTTTCCCTTGCGCGCAGCCCTCTTGAATTAGTTTCTCTCTCTGGCTGATTCAAGTCTGCTACAGGGAAACTCCTTTGTCACTCAAGGGCCCGATCCTTCCCGTTTACAGACTCTTTACTCTCTGGGTTCGCAAGAGCTTGAGGGCTCTTGTTGCTCACTTGTGTTCCAATGTTAGACACTGCTTTATAAAGATAAGAAGTAAGTTTATTGATTACATAAGCAAGATAGTTGATACAGAGTGGTTACTAGAAATCAAAGGTAAATATAACGCATTCCTAATCTATACTGGTTGAGTTCCTAAATCAGCATCTTACCCTACAAAGGTCCATAAGTTCTGGTTTCTCTCAGCCCTCAATGCAAGCGCCTGGGCACTGGTTTCTTAGTTGGTAGAAAGCAATTCATCCCTCTCCATTCATGATCTCCAGCCTGCCTGGCTGCAAGATGGTGAGTGAGTTTTTGATAGTCCCTCCCCCTCCGGGTACCACTCCTTATATCCCCAGGAGGAAACTCCTTGAGGCTTCTCGAATTCCCTTTGTTCCTGCTATCAGCTTTTCTGTGTCCCTTTGCATGAAGGCAGTGTCAGCCTGCATTAGCATAGATATGTCTCTGGCCATCCGTCTGCGCCCCCACCCCCTCTGTCTGGGCAATCAACAAAACTGTCTTTCCATGTCTTGGAGGTTGGTCACATGTCACAGCTGTGATTTGGGTTTTGCAGTTCTCCACTGTAACATTACATACATGTGGAACCTTTTGCTTTACATATTTACCAGATTTGTAGTCTACATGTAGGCCTGTGTTACATGTGTGTGACCCTATGTTTCTCCAGGACAGTGATTTCAACGCAAGGTCAGGTAGTTGTTACGAGGACTTGTTAAATTACTGCTCCCCACTTTATGCCAGTCAAACAGGGCAATTTCAATCCAGGAAATCCAAGGATGAAGGGATCAATCAGACAGGGATTAGGCTGGCCAATTTAGGTGAACATTTGGATACGTGCATTCTAAATGGATGGTGTTTAGAAGACACACGGGGAATTTACCTACCTTGGCCCGTTCGGTTCAAGTATAATTGATTACGCGATAGTCTCACAAACGTCTCAAGAGTGGTGGGTTTTTCTGTGGGTACTAACCTATGTAGTGATCATTTGCCCCTAGAAGTGAGTGTAACAGTTCCCTTTAGTATGGTAGAAGCCATACCCGCTGCTCCAGTTGAGGAGTTGCTAGCGATGGACCAAGATGGGCCAAGTCATCTAGCGGTGAGGTGGGATAGATTTAACAGCTCTGATATGGAGGTGTGGCTATGGGAGGAATAGATGAGCAAGTTAAGGAATCTTATTGTAGAGCCTGAGGGAGACCAGCCAGTTCTCGAGATGTTTAACCTATTGAGTTATAAAATCCAGTCCTTTTTGGCAGCACAGGTCCCTAGGAGGATACGGCCCAGAACTTGGGGCCAAACTCCCTGGTTTGATAGGGACTGCTTTAGAGCCACATGTAAATTTAGAGTAATTTACAAGGAGTATCGGCAGGGCTCTTTGAAACAGCTTCCGTTGCATTACCACCAAGCAAAAAAGGAGAAAAAAGGATACTTTTTCAGCTTGGAGAAGAGACAACTGAGAGGAGATATGATAGAGGGCTAGAGGGCTATAAAATCATGAGTGGTGTGGAACTAATAAACAAAGAGCAGTTATTTACCCTCTCAGCTAGTACTAGAACTAGGGGACACTCCATGAAACTCATGGGTGGCAAGTTTAAAACAAAAGAAAATATTTTTTGCACTCAGCGTATAATTGGGTTGTGGAATCTACTGTCAGATGCTGTGGTAAGGGCCAGTACTATAGCTGTGTTTAAAAGAGGTTTGGACAAGTTTCTGGAAGATAGATCCATTAGCAGCTATTAGCAAGACAGGATCAGGGAACATGATGGGAGCTGGGGGAAAACAACAGGGAATGGATCCCCCATTGTGACCTGTTGGGTGCTTCTCCCAAGCCACCGTGATTGGCCACTGTCGGAGACAGGATGCTGGGCTAGATGGACCATTGGTCTGACCCAGTATGGCACTTCTTATGTTCTTATGATAAATTCATGAAGTTGAGAAGTTGGCAAGGGGAAAGAAGGGGAACCTGGAAGGTAAAATAGTACAAAAAGAGAAGCATTTCTAGACCAGAAGACTCTTAAGCATATTGAAGTTCATCACAATCAGAAGTTTGAAATGCTACACAAAAGTCTGAAATAACTCCCTCCCCTCCCCTCCCCCAGATCTGATTTCATGCCTTTCTATTGAGCTGAACCAAAACCCTTGACCCAAACACCTTGCAAACTCAAATTTTGCAGTGTGAGCCCACTCCCTGCTACAGAATTTGCTGTGCAAAGGGTTCATAATTCAAATTGCTCCCTTTCCCCATAATGGTTAGTTCTCTACAGTGTTACAAAGGTTGGGTAGTCTTTTTGCTGTAATTATTTGTATTACAGTAGTGACAAGATGCCCAAGTCCATCCAGATAAGGAGTTCTAAAGCGGTAGGCACTGTGTGCCCACAGAGCACACTGTTTGGTTCTTTGAAACAGGAATACATCTGTTGAAGGGTGGGGGGAGTGCAGTGCTGCTGCTTGCATTAGTTGATAGAATACTGAAATCATTTCATGATTCATAATTTTCTAATGCAAGTACGGGGTATGTCATTGTTTGACCACGAGACAAGCATATTTTGTCTGTCTAGACTGCAGTGGGGAGCCTCAGGCCAAATGCAGCCTGTGTTTAGTTTTTATTTGTCCCCTTCCCAGTTCCTAGATCTCACCTCTGGGTCCAGTTCCTAGATCTGGCCTCTGGGTCCAGTTCCTATCTCCAAGCACTGAAAGACTGAGCTCCGTGTAAAAGGCGCAGAGAGAAGGGCATGCACACAAGGATAGGGGGACAGATCCATGATCTGGATCCTCCTCTTGAGCACACCTCCTAAACACCTCTGCAACAAATTCTATGCTGCAGCCCCTGGAGCCTGTACTACAGTGGCCCCTGGGAGGGAAAAGATTCTCCACCTCTGGTTCAGACATTCATATGGTCCTCATCACCATAATAGGACCAGTAGAATACATGAATGGATCACCCTTGGATGTGCAATGGACTCCCAAATAGGACTACTAAATAATCTACCTGTGAAAATACTATGCCTAAAGATAGTGTGTTTATTTATATATAAAAACATTGCAATAATAACAATAGTAAAAGTGAGGAGAGAACACGCCTCCCCCCCCCCCCCGCAACTCAACACCCCTCACCCTTCTCCCTCGCCAAATGCCTGACGAAACAGCTGTCTTACAATTCCTGCGGAAACCCGGGAGGTCTGGGGCCAGACAGGCCCCCACTGGGAGGAAGTTCCAAAGGCGCGGCGTGGCCACCGAGAATGCCTTATCCTGCATGCCCCCCCAGGAAACCTGGGGGATCTCCAACAGGGCACCCCCAGATGACCACAGGGGCTGGTTCAGAACCGTGGGAGTGAGGCGGTCTCGCAAATAGGCAGGGCCCAGACCGTGTAAGGCTTTATAGGTGAAAACCAACACTTTGAATCTGGCCCGGAAAACTATTGGCAGCCATGCAGAGATTGGAGCACTGGTGTAATGTGCTCTCAGCGGCCCAGTCCCACCAAGAGCTGGGCCGCCGCATTCTGCACCAGCTGCAGCTTCCGAGCCGTCACCAGAGGTAGCCCCACGTAGAGTGCGTTGCAGTAATCTAACCGAGAGGTGATGAAAGCATGGATGATCGTGGCCAGATCCGGAACTGAAACCAGTGGCTGAAGCTGCCACACCCGATGTAATTGGCAAAAGGCACTCCTCACCACAGCTTCCACCTGGATGTCCAGGCGGAGTTGCGCATCAAGGAGCACCCCCAGACTCCATACCTGGGATACCAATGGAGGGCAGACCCTGCCAATAACGGGGGCCACCATCTCCATCGCCTTACCCACCAACATCATCTCCATCTTGTCGGGATTCACCTTCAGTCGGTTAGTCCTCATTCAGTCCCCCACAGCCGTCAAACACCGAGTAAGCACCGAGACTGCAGGGCCTGGGTCTGTTGAAAAAAGAGATCCAGGCGAAGCTGTGCATTGAGGAGCACCCCCAGATTCCACACCTGGGAAGTCAGTGGAGGGCAGACCCCCTCAACCGAGGGGGGTCACCATCTCCATCGACTTACTGACTAATATCACCTCCGTCTTGTTAGGATTCAGTTGCAGTTGATTAGCCTTTATCCAGTCCCCCACAGCTGCCAAACACCGGGTAAGCACCGAGACTGCTGGGCCTGGGTCGGTTGAAAATGAGAGGTACAGTTGGGTGTCATCCGCATACTGATGACACCTCACCCCGTACCCCCTGATCACCTCGCCGAGCGGCTCCATGTACACATTGAACAGGAGAGGGGACAAAACAGAACCCTGTGGGACCCCACACGAGAGGTCTCGGTGAGATGAAAAATTATCACCAAGCACCATCCGCTGAGATCTCCTGGTCAGGAATGAGCGGAACCATTCAAGAACGATCCCACCCACCCCCACACTGTCCCGTGGGCACGTCACCATCATCTCATGGTCAATGGTATCAAATGCAGCCGACAGATCTAATAGGACCAAAAGGGTTGACCGACCCGTATCCTTTTCATAGCTCAGGTCATCGACCAAAGCCACCAATGCTGTCTCAGTGCCATGCTCCGGATGGAAGCCAGACCGTGAGGGATCCAGATAACTGGTGTGGTTGAGATGCCCTTGGAGGTGCTGAGCCACTACCCCTTCAATAATCTTTCCTAAAAAGGAACCAAGTAAGCGTGGCATGAAGCTGCAGGCAATGTGTCACATTCATGCCATAACATCATACGGTACAGAGTCCTTGTGTATCAATGCAACACCACTGTCACAAGACTCAACACAGGGTTCTAGATATCTCGCAGGACATGAAGCAAACTCATATTAAAAACTAGGCTCTGTCTTGCAAATTTGGGGATAACAGGATTTTCGACGGAAGGATACAGAATCATTGCAAAAGCCTGCCACTGTAGGATATTTCCACTGTCGTCTCTCTGTTTCCTAAAATTTTGTAACTCCATTCATTTGAAAGAATCTTAACAGGAAGATACTAAGCCAATCTAAGGAACTTTTAGAGTAACAAACTCGCTTTCAATGTGTTAGGGAGTCATATGAATCAGGTATGCGTAGAACCCTTGTTATTGTAACTTACAAGTGTGATGCTATTCTAAGCTTTTTGGAAAATTTCCTCAAGTATTAAAATGGACACATTTTAATTTCATTCATATTTCAGAAATGTCTTGCAGGATGAGGACACAATTCAAAACCTCAGCTTTGCCATGCAAACAGATCATGTTTTAACAGGCCTCGATGATGTGGCACCAATCCTAAATTTATTTTTGGCAACAGCTATTTAGTTCTGCAAATATTATTATTAAGTATTTATATAGCACAAGCAATGTACTTGGTGCTGGACAATCATTAATTATAGACAGTTCACTGCCCCGGGTGTTTTACAATCTAGGGTGCAGCCGGATGAATTGCAGGGGCCCAATCCCCACAGTGGAAAACCACCACCGCTGCACTGTGGGGCAAGCACAGTGAGCCAGGCAGATGGTCGCGGGGAAGTCAGGCAGGCAGGCCACTGTCGGAGCTGCTGCCATGGCCGGGGCAGGCCACAGTACTGGCCACACGGGTGGGTGCCCAGCCCTGCCCTGCCCCGCCTTACTTCCCTGGCCTGACCAAAGTCCCGCCCCTGGCCATGATGTGGCTATGCGCGACAGGCAACAGCACCCACCAATCACAGCCCTGATGTGGAGCTCATCATGTGGTGCGGCAGAATAATAATAATCTCTCTATATATAACGCCCTTCAGCCCTGGCACTCGGGAGCACTTCACAAAGAACTAATTGACAACGTTCTTAATCTTCACAACAGCCCTGTGAGGTAAGTTAGGCTGAGATAATAATGTGACTGGCCCAAGGTCACCCAGTGAGTTTCTGGCTAAGGCTAGACTTGAACCAGTGTCCTCCCCGTTCAAGTACTCCACACCACATGAGTTGCTCCACCCTGTGCAGCCTTACCCCAATTCTTTCTGAGGACACGTTGCATAGGAGCCAGCTGTTCACGCCACCCTGGGCAGGGGGAACATATGGTGGGCACTGGGCCCACAAATCACTGCGTTGTATGGCCCAGCTGCCCAGGTAGGAGTAAGGCTACTCAAGGCGTGGTAGCCTCCCTGCCTGTCTCATGTGGCTGCACCCCTAGGAGAGACAAGGGAGGGAAGATGAAGGAGAGGGGAACACAGAGAGAGAGAGAGAGAGACATTCACAAAGTTGAGAAGTTACCGGTGCACATGCTTGGCTTAGTTACAGAGGAGAAGTTGTAACATGGCAAAGAGTCACGGCCTAGAGCAGGGATGGGAAACTTCAGGCCTGGGGGCCAAATGTGGTTCATAGGGTAAAACCAGGTGGGACAGTGGCCCGCTTTGGCCCACAAGCCACCATCACATGTGGTTTAGGACTGCCGGATGTTGACCCGGGGCATCCCAGGTACACATTGGTAGCTAGCCCAGGCTCTCATCTTGGCATATAGTAGACGTAACAGCCCGAGCTAGTGCCCGCCCATGGCAAAGCGGGCCACAGCAGGTTAGAACATTTGTCTTGACCCGCTGTGACTCGGCTCAGATTGGGTCTGCCGTGGCTGGGCTGCCATGGTGGCTGTTATTGGCTTCCATGGCTGCCCATTAGGGTTGCCACCTATGCACATTTTAAAGAAACACTTATGAAAAATACATGTTGCATGCATAGGTGGCAACCCTACCGCCCATCATCGCGGAGTGCTGGGAGCAGTGTGGGGACAGGGACAGCCACCGGCACATCTGATGCAGCCGCTGCTTGGCGGGACAGCTCTTTTGGCCTTTCATACATGTGGCCGGTGCTCCGAGCTGTCCCTGGGCGTATTATCAGTGAGTTCCCGACCCAGCTCGGGTTGGGTCAGCAGCACGCCATCATCACATGATTTTACCCATAGATGGTATTAATTTGGCCACTTTCCAGTTCTTAGATCTGGCCCCTGGCTCCTGTTCCTACCCCCAATCACCAGAAGATTGAGTGCAGGGGAACAGTGCAGAGAGGAGGTCATGAACACAAGGAGAGGGGATGGACCCATGGCTCAGAGCCATGATCTGGACCCTCTCCTTCTCGAGTGCATCTCTTAAAGCATCCTCACACCCCAAATTCTGCTAGAGCTTTGGTGAGGGAGGGTGAAGTTTTCATTTTTATTCTTATGCTTTCCTTTTATGTGTATTTTATGTATATTTTAAAATATTTTAACTTTTATACGCCGCTTCGAGCTGCCTAGGCAGGAGAGGCAGGGTATAAATAATGAAAATGGTAGATATAGTGTGCCTGGATTTCCAGAAAGCACTGATAAGGTCCCACATAAAGGACTCTTGAGAAAATTAAAAAGTAATGGGATAGGAGGTAGGGTCTTACTATGGATCGGTAGCTGGTTAAAGGATAGGAAGCAAAGAGTAGGACTGAATGGTCAGTTTTCAAAAAGTGGTGTGCCTCAGGGATCTGTATTGGAACCAGTGCTGTTTAATGTATTAATTAATGATCTGGAAAAGGGCGTTAAGAGTGAGGTGATCAAATTTGCAGATGACACCAAGTTATTCAAGGTAGTTAAAACACAAGCAGACTATGAAGAACTGCAACAGGATCTTATGAGACTGGGTTGCTGGGCATCTAAATGGCAGATGAGATTTAATGTGGACAAGTACAAAGTGATGCACATAGGGAAAAATAACCCAAACTATGAGCACACAATGCTGGGTACTAAGCTAGGAGTTACCACTCAGGAAAAGGATCTGGGGGTGGTTGTGGACAATACACTGAAATCCTCAGCCCAGTGTGCAGCAGCAGTCAAAAAAGCAAACAGAATGTTAGGAGTTATTCGCAAAGGAATGGAGAATAAAACTGAGCATGTCATAATGTCTCTATACAAATCGATGGTGCGACCGCACCTGGAATATTGTGTGCAGTTCTGGTCACTTCACCTCAAAAAAGACACAGCTGAACTAGAAAAGGTACAGAGAAGAGCAATGAGAATGGAACGGCTTCCGTACAAAGAGAGGCTTGACAAGCTGGTTCTCTTCAGCTTGGAGATAACTGAGAGGGGACATGATAGAGGTTTATAAATTCTTGAGTGGTGTGAAATGAGTAGATGGGAAACAGTTATTTACCCTCTCAAATAGTCCTAGAACTAGGGGACGCTCCATTAAACTAGCTGCTGGCAGATTTAAAACAAATAAAAAGTACTTTTTAACTCAACACACAATTAGCTTATGGAATTTCTTGCCAGAGGACATTGTCAAGGGCAGTAGTATATCTGGGTTTAAAAAAGGACTGGATAGCAGCTTAGAGAGTAGGTCCATGAATGGCTATTAACCAAGTAGCTTATGGAATTAACTTTTTACTGTTGGGAACTGGGAGTGAACAATGGGGAATGGATTGCCCTGGCATTGTGACTGTTGGTTCTTCTCCCATGCGATCGAGATTGGTCACTGTTGGAGGACAGGATGCTGGGCTTGATGGACCATTGGTCTGACTCAGTACGGCACTACTTGTGTTCTTAAAATAAATAATTAAACGAACTTCCATGTGGTCCTTGGAGCTTGTGGCCCCCGAGAGGGAAAAGATTCTCCATTCCTGGCCTAGAGGCTAGAGAACTGGACTGGGCTTCTGCAGTTCTGTGTCCTAGTCCTAGATCTGTAGAGGGACCTTGAATAAGGCATTAAATCTCTGTGCCTTTCCCCTCCCCCATTTTTGTTGGTCTCTTGTTTATTTTGGCACCAAGATCTTTAGGGTAAGGAGGACTGGCTTTTCCTTCTTGCTTTTCAAACGCTTTCCACAATGGGGCCTTAATCTCATTTGCATCTTTTAATAGAAGTGTGTGATGTGATTGGGTCCTCTCTGCCCCACTCTTGGCCAGCTGTGACTCAGTTTCCCCACTTATAGCTCCTACTGGATCAGTTCTCTCTAGAACTGTTCCAGCCCATAAGGGGTTAACTCTCTTAGTCACCTTTACTGCAGAATTTCCCAAAGCAGATAAATTACTTCATCAATTTCAACTGTGTTTGTTGACTCAGAATATCACCAAACTGTGTCACCCCAAAGTCAGGAATACGCTTAAGCATGCCAGGCTGAGTTAAAAGAAGTTTAATATAAGAAACAAGATCAAATTATAATGCAAGATTGTGCTCAGAGTGCAGTAAATCAAATAAACAATAATAGATAATGCAAGTCTACCTTACTGTGAATTCTAACCTATTCTTACCCTATGCATTTGTATGCTTACAAGTTCAGTTCCACCTTCCAAGCCTTTCTGTGGCCGTTTACAAATGAGGTACACACACACATGTCCACACATGGGAGTGTCCCGTTTGAATTTGGAGGTGCATGGGTGCACACTCCCATGACCCACACTTGGAGCAACCAGCGAAAAGCTGGGTTGCTTCATGTGAGTAGATGAGTGGAGGTGGGTGGAAATGGGTGTGCACCTGTCTGCACCCTCCCCCCACAGCAGTGCTCTACTGGCCACACACAGAACCCCCCCAGCAATGGTCCATTTAAAAACAGCCGCTCTCTCAGCCTTTAGAGAAAGGCTGGGTCCAGCATCTTGTTTCAGTTGCAAAGTTCTCTCAGAAACTCTCTCACATGCTGTTGGTCAAGAGCATCTCACTCAATCATGTCCTAAGCATGCCTTTTAACTCTCTCAGACTGCTTGCTTTTAGATGTTCATTAACTTTGATTGTCTTACCAGATAGCTTCTACATTGATGATTACAATCAGTAGATAATATACACAATGGATAGCCCTCTGGCTTAATCAGTAAACATAAGGCAATGGAGAGTTAAAAAGGGTTTCCTATCCCATTGTCTAAGTTATCATAATGAGTTCATTTTGGCTTGTATAATTGATACTTCATGTCATCTAAGTCATGCCATGTTTTCCTATACATTACACTGATCATTTACCATCAACATGGATAAAAAAATAATTAACACAAAGTACTCATTTATGAACATGTATGTTGGTTTCCTGATCTTTACCACAAAGTGATAATAATGTGTCACCTTGGTTATAATGGAGAGAAACTTACGTATTCTCTTACAGGAAAGAGGTCAGGTTTAGGTTAAACACTAGGAAAAACAAGTCCATTGAAAAATATTGCAGAGGAGGAATTTTGTTCATTGACTTTATTTTCTCCACTAGTGACCTGTGTTCTCTAAAGCAAGACTTTCCAGTCTTGCTGCGTAGCCCAGATCAAGACTGCGTTTGTGTGTGCGCATTTGCATTTCTCTGCCCTCCTCCTCCTTCTTGGAATATTTCCCATTTCCCAATCTTGTCTTTCTTGCAGCAACTGCAGCAGGGGCTAGGACATTCCTATGTTCCACTACAGCTGTCACATGACAGCGGGGACAAGGCTGTGTGGATCTGCCATGTTACACATCCTCCTTTAAAAGGACTCTTACAAAACAGACTCACCAGTGGCCTGCTCTTTAAAGGCTGACTTGTGGATTTAGGGTAACAGTGGCAGCTAAGGTTTTTATTTATTTGCAGTTTTCTTTCATCAGAAAAAGCACAGGGCAGTATGATGGATAAAGATTAAATTGCCAGAAAGGTAATAGGGGGGAAAAAAAAGTGAACACTATCATAGTGTTCTTTATGCAAAGGTCTCAAAGCAAATCAGTCTCATTATCCCCACTTTACTGGAACGAAAACTGAGGCCTAGAGAAGAGCAATGATTGTCCCTAAGGTAACAGCAGGCTGGTAGCAGAGTCAGGCATATAATGCAGCATTTCTTAATCAGTTTAGTGCTTAATCCAATGGGCCACATGGTCTCACAGTTGTTACTGGCTTCTTAAGGCAACAATTGTGACGTCGTGTTTTCCAGAGCATTAAACACATCGTTAGGACCAGTGATGTAACTGGGCTAAAAGACTGTATGGGATTCTGGATTCCCTTGACACACATAAGCCCCTCTTCCATGACCCCTGATCTGCAAGGGAAGGAAGTCTGTAAGGGAAAGCTCCCCCCACTAGAATTATGCCCATGGCTGGGACTTAATTAAGAGTTGGCTCTCCCCTTTTCTGCAAAAGAAACTGAAAACATTTGTTTCTTCACAACTTGTAATAGAGTCCTCTTCACAGCCATATTTTCTAGGATCCCAATCTAGAACTGAGACTGCTAAACTGGGCCACTGAACTTTGAGTGAAAACAAGAACATGCACGTAAATCTGCATTAACCCCGTTTTAACATTTATAATGCATGTGGCAGGGCTGTATTGGCATGCTATGCAGCCCTGCAACATGCATAAATGTTAAAACGGGGTTAAGTACATGCCTATTTTCACCCTTTGTTGCAGAGCAAAATATGTCAAAAGTAATATTAAATTATTGCCCTGTAGGGTTTTTTTCTTAATTCCATAGCCTTCAAGATATAACAAATTATAGAAGGATAAAGCTACTGTCTAAAGTATTATTATAATATTATTAGTACATGACAGTTGTAATTTTTCAAATGTAGTTTAAAGTTCTCTAAATTATTAGTTGTGACAAAGTTTTATTTTGAAATTCTTTGCCAAATTTGTCTCTGAATTTTTACTGCTAGAGTTCACAGGGATGTTGTTAACATAGCTTTATATTTTGATTTTTAAAATAAATTTTTTTTTTCAGCTAGGCATTTTTGTTTATGTGTTAAAGAGCAGTCTAAAACCCTGACTTTGTATTTATTTATTTCAGTTTTTGGAAACTGGCTTCTTTTAATAGAATACATTGCATGCTTTCTTTTGGAAAGCCACACACACACACACACACAAAACAAATGAAGCATGTCTGAAAAAAAAAGAAAAGTTCTTTCAGAGGTTTTCACAGAAAACAACAGATTTTGACAAAACACTATTATTTTATTTATTTAAATGTAGTATCTCTCTTTATTCCGAGGGTTCAGGACAGGCTACGAACACATAAAATCAAAAATAAAGACATACAAATCCCTTCCCCCAACCCTATCCCTGCCGGCCAAATAAAGTCTTACATTGCCTCCAGAAGAGGCAATGTCTTGGGCTCAGATGAACCTGCAGGGGAAGGGAGTTCCATAATTGTGGATCAATAATAATTTCTCCTGTGGATCAATAATAATTTCTGCTGCAATATTTGTTAGAGGACTGATCTGAGATCGATACCCCTTGTGCTAGGCATGGTACAATCACAAAAAAAGAGGCTCCATGCTCCCACAGAGCTTCCAGTTTAAGGGGCAATGGTAATAATCCCCATTTCTGAAGCAAAACATCTACATTCTTAACACCTTGTCACGCAAAGGTTTTCATCCTGTTTCAGCTAATTTAAAAAAGCATGAGAGGATGCCACCTTATTTCCCCCCTTCTACTGCTATTTGCAGTTTTCAAATGTTGGCAGATAATAGTGCTTTGCTGCCACGAAGGCAGTTCACAGTAAATCTCACCCTTGAATTCACAGCCATGTATCAGTATTTCTGAAAACACTGTCTGTTCAGAATAGTTTAGAAACCCACTAATCTTGGTTAAACTATAGCCACAATGCAGCATGGGAGACATAATAAACTGATGTGCATAACTGGCTTTAAAAGTACTAACACAAGCATATAATCAACAATAGATATGTCACGGAGGAGCATAAAAATCTCGCAGGATGAGTCACCAGAAGAAAATGTACATCAGGCAGTTATATCTGTTCAACAGGAGAGAACCTTTCTGTTCTAAGATAAAACGAGCCAAAGCTAAGAAATTATTTTTTTTTTTAAATAAAAAGTCCCCTTCCCCTGTCCTGCCAACCCTCTTTCCTCCACATCCAGCCTTCTTCTTGTCCTCAGAACCTGAACCAAAAGAGATTGAAAGCTGGAATTAACCCCTTTGTAAACTGGGGCCACGGTAGCTCCTTTGCATTCTGTCAGGCTGCGTACAGCTTTCCACACCAATATAATGTGTCTATATAGTTCTGACTTGTTACATGTCTGAGGAAGGGCCAAACGCTTGCATTTGAGCTATTTTGTTTTTGTCTCATTTCAATAAAGTATCCCTAAATTGTTACATCCAGCATGCACAGAAGTGGCTGTATAAACAGGAAGTTGAAATAGCAGTGCATGTGACCCCTACTGTAACCTGGACATAGCCCTTCTAGTTCACTCACTGTACCTCTACCCAAGAGTGGAGAACCTTTTCCCTCCTGAGGGCCACGGGGCAGCGGTGCGTTCAGGAAGAGGAGAATCCAGATCATCCATCTGTGCCGTGGATCTGTCCCCTATCCTTCCATGCATGCCCTCATCTCTGCTCCCTTACCCTGAGCTCAGTTTTTCAGTGCTTGGGAATAGAGACTGGGTCTAGGGGCCAGATCCAGGAACTGGAAAGAGGCCATATCAAAACTTGTTGCAAGGTGCATTTGGCCCCAGGGCTGAGCTTCCCCAGCAGGAATCACTGTATGGAAGTCAATGGTGTTAGGCAAGGTTAGCTATACCCCTGTGTAAGGGGTTAGCTATACCCCTGTTGTTTAAGAAGGCACCATTAGATCAAACGTGCCACAATACAAAGGCTTTTTAGTGAAAGTTAAATTAACTAGGAACTATCCAGAACCGACAGGAGTGACAGGTCTGCTTTCTTTGGCCAGGCAGAGAGAACATCTAACGCAAAACATACATTCTAAAGTGTAGAAAGTAACCTGGCAGGATCCTCTCATCCCCACCCCCTGCCACGTTTGTCATCTGTCCCCATTGGTAAGCACCTGGGACAACTGCTTATCAATCCCTATATGGCATTGAAAAAATTAAAGTTTGTTAAGGGCTTAAAGAAAAAAAAAGGTAAGATGTAGAACAGGTTTATTCACAATGGGGCACATTGCTCAGAGAAAGGGACAAGACGCCTCCGAGTCCCACCCTCTCTTTGTGTCTCCTTGCAGTCTCTTCAACCAGCTCGGAGCTGTTAAAGCCAGTGAGGGCACAGGCGGAAGCCCTTTCGGTAGCTGCACCCCAGCTTTGGAACTCCTGCCCCCCATGAGGTTTGCCAAAGCTTGAACCTGTATGTGTTCCAGAAACAATGGAAAACATTTTTGCTCAGGCAGGCTTTTGGTATTATGGGTTAGGGATTAGGGTATGTGACTAATTTTGATTTGGTTTTATTTAATTATTTTATTTTTTTTCCATATGGCTTTATTGTAGCCTGCCCCGAGCCTGTTATTTCCAGGGGAACAGGACAGGATAGAAATCTATGTGTTTTGCAAAATTTGTGAAATTGCCTTTTTCCTGCAATAAGCCCAATAGTGCCTATGTCATGAAATTGCAGCATTGCCTATTTCATGCATGAAGCAATGTTTCGCTTATTCCACGCACACACACTAAGCTTGTGAAAATGCTTTTTGGTAACATATATAAACAAACAAGTCAATAAATAAATAAACAAATGAAATAGCCAGCTTGCTAGGAAGGAGGTTAATTGCTCCTAATGGCACTTGGTGTGGTTAGGCATCAAAGCACAGTATTTTGTCTGAGACAGCAAGCCTAATGAGGATGATGTGGATTTAGATAGCAGCCTGCTACATCTGGCTGCTTTATTCTTGGCGCTCACCCAGCGAAAATTACAGACACACCCTTTCCTATGAGGTCACTCAGAGCTGGAAGCTCATAGTAGACTACTAAAAGTCACAAGATCTAGCAGGCCTGCCTCGCCCCTAAACCCCTTCTGCTAATTGGCCCTAGTCTATTATAAACAAGCAGGGAAACAGACTCTCAAGGAAAGCAAGCAATGACCTTGGATGGTCCATTGTGGGTTTGGAAGAGCTCGGACCCAGCTGGTTAGTCATCCAGCACAGTTAAAGTATTATTTATTTTATAGTGTTTCAGTAACAATCTCTGCATTATTTCTGCTGTCCATGGCAAATGGCATCAATTTAGCACTGCAGCACAAGCTGATTTAACAGCCATTGTGTTTTAAAAACCTTAGTGGCATACAATGATCTCATTCTGATGCAATATTCAGATATTTATTAGCATTAGAGTGGAGGGATTGTCCAGATTTGGTGAAGATCTTGTTCTGTATCCCTCTAAAACAGGGAGGGAGAAACTCAGGCGGGGTCGGAGGTGAGGACAGAAATATGGCCTGTGGCTAGGTTTTATTTGGCCCCGTTCCAGTTCCTGGCCTCTGCATCCAGTTCCTATCCTGAAGCGTTGAAAGACTGAGCTCAGGGTAAGGGAGCAGAGATGAGGCTAGGAGACAAATCCATGATCGGGGTTCTGGACCCTCCTCTTCTTGAGCACAAAACCCTTAAGCATCCCCCACCTTCAACTTCTATGCAACCTTTGGAGCTTAAAAATTAGTGCAAGTGGTCCCTGGGAGGGAAAAGGTTATCTTGCACTAATAGGGTTAGTTAGTTAGACCCCTGATCTAACACAAAATGCACGCGTTTGCCTAATTTATGTGTTTTCATCTGCAATAAGTTACATGTAAATAGGATCTAAATTGAATAAGGATTCTGCTCAAAAAGCCTCTTAAAACTATGTTATTAATTATGTATATAGCACAAGCAATGTGTCTGGTACTGCACAGTCATTAATTAGAGACAGGTCCCTGCGCCAAGGGGCTTACAATCTGCAATGGACAAGGGAGAGGGAAACATAAGAAGAGACAGGGATATGTTCATGAAGATGAGAAGTCACGGGTGTATGTGCTTTTAACTTAGTTACAGAGAAGAAGGGGATCCTGAATAGGACAGTAGAAGGAGATCAGTGAGCTGTCTGTGGGGGTGAGGAGATCGGGAAAGGTAGGTTTCTAGGAGGGATTTGAAGATCAGGATGGAGCGAGCAGAGTAGGTGTTCAGTGAAGGCGTTCCACCATGCACAGGAGGGCAGCATGGGAGAAGGAGCAAAGATTATTTAGGAAACAGGAGACTTTGGAGCAGGTGAGGGCGGTGGCAGAGAGCAGTGAAGTTACAAGGTGGAAATGTAGTGGGAAACAAGAGTAGAAAGACATGGGGTGAAAACAGATATGCATGTAACTCCGCTTTAACATTTCTTATGCATGTTGCAGGGCTGCATAGGGCCCCAATACAGCCCTGCAACACGCATAAGAAATGTTAAATCGGAGTTATGTGCATGTCTATTTTCACTCAGGGAGGAGCAAGGCCATGAAGAGCCTTGAAGGTGAAGTTCTGGATGCAAAGGGGTAGAGGGTGCAGAGGAAAGGGTGAACATGACCCTTCATGGCCTCCTTACCCCCTCCTATCTCCCTATGCTCATTTCCCACCACACTCCCATCTACAAACTCTTCTCTTCTCCTGCCCCCGCTCTCACCTGCTCACGACTTCCTTGCGCCTCGAAACAGGTCCGTCCCTTCTCCCTTGCTGCTTCCCATGCCGGGAACACCCACCCTGAGTACATTTGTTCTGCTACCTCCCTCCCAACCTTCAAAGTCCTCCTGAAAACCTACCTCTTTTGTCAGGCTTTCCTAGCTCCTCATCCCCTTAGCCTCCTTCCTGATTTTCTTAGGGTTCCCCTTCTCCTCTGTAACTAAGCTAAACACGTGCACCTGCAACTTCGAGGCTGTATTCCTGTATCTCCTCCTGTTCCCCTCCCTTGTCTCTCTTCGATTGTAAGCCCATTGGGGCAGGGATAGGTCTATAACAGATAACTGCAAAGCACCAGGGACATTACTAGCATAATAATAAATAATAAAACTTTACACACTGACTTTGTAAAATGTCTTTAACTGAACAGTAGCAACTGTCTGAAAAACTGTCACTTTGTATCCAAAAGGAAATATTGGACTTCAAACAATATCATTTATAATTAATTTGCTCTGCCCTTGACTTGCTCAGATTCTTTGTGATTGTCTTAGACTATATGGGATAAAGAGTTACAGTGCGGCCACTGAGCCAGTGATCAAAGCATAATCCATCATTATGTGGTTACCGCTCCCCTGGCTTGTTCCTTTGTTTGTCTCACTCCTATTTGCCACCAGCTCCTATTTCAGTCCGCAGCAAACTAGAAGGCAAACCGTAACGTAGCAAATCCCCGGTTTAATCACATGGGGAAATTTTCATGGCATTTAAAAATGTATCCAGCATGTTTCAACTAGACAAATAGGGTAAATGGCACAGAAAGGATTCAGTGACAGGATTTCCTTTCTCAACCAAGGGAAAATAAACACAGCATATTTCCCTTTTCGCTCAGCTATTTTTGTGGCCTCCGTTGCCCTCTGATGGACAACCCTATTAGTGCAAGATTATCATTCGCTGTATGTTCAGGGCCTGCCTTAGAATTGGCGGGACCCAGGGCAAAAATAAACGTGGGGCCCTCATGTTCCCACCCCATAGCTCTGTCCCTTTTGCAATTGGCAGATTGGGGTTTGCTTACAAAATAAATAAGTGTCATATGTTTTCCACACAGAGGCTTTTCCCGTGTGGGCACATCAAAGCTCCCCCCACCCCCTTACACCCACACACTCCTCTCTGGCAAGGGGGATTCAGGGATTGGTGATGTACTGAAAGTGAGGGAAGGGTCCCACAGGAAGCATACATCTTGGGGGGCTGAGTCATAGGCGGAGAGAGGCCCCCACAGAAATAGCCCATCCTGGTGCCTCAGGAGCACTGGACTAGAGGATACTAGGGCTGATCTCCCTGCAGGGCCTCTCTGACCATGGGTCCCAGAGCGCTCCCCCTACTGGCCCTGCTTAAGGCCTTCCATGTGGATGTTAGATCTAGATTTTAAAGTGCTCAGCATTCCAAAGAGCTTAGCTCCCGTTTACGAATAAATCTTCAAAAGTGGCCAGCACCCAGATCAGTTATGTCATCTCTGGTCACATTCTGAGAAGAGCTCGGAGACTAAGCAAATGGGAACTGGTCTCTTTTGAGCATCATAACTCCCAAAGTTTCAAGCGACCAACCAGGGAAACCCCCCCCATCCCTTTTGCCAATAAACTCCGCCCTTCTGTGAATAAGGTCCACCCCCTCACACACCTACCTCCCAGCATTCCAAGTGCACAAAGAGGGACAGACCTTCTCCTGCTTCTCATTTCATTTAGGCTACTTCCACACGAGTGTGCGGGCGGTGGGACTACTTCCGGGATCAGTGATCGCACTAGGCCCTGCTTTTCTTGCTCCTGTATTCCTAGGTAATTCTACCTTGGCGATGAGTTTTGCTAGGCAATTTGCAGTCAGAGTGCAAATCACCACATGGGATATCTTGTAGGAGAGAGAGAGACAAAGAGTCCAGAACTAAGACCTCAGGCACCTCTTTCCTAGTGGTCTCACAGGAAAAGCACGAGAGGCCAATGGGGAGATGAGGGGAACGAAGAGGAGTCAATTCACCATTGCCCCAACAGGGAGCAACCCTGCTGCCACACACGAGAACGCACACTCCTTGTTACAAGGTGAGGGAAAGTCACCTCAGGGCAATTAGCCCATGAAAACGAGGACTTAGTATTCATTCCCAAAGCAAGGAGAACACGAGGTGGCTCTCTCTCCCAAACAGCAGCGAGGAAAGCTGCAAAGCAAGCCGGCCAGCTCCACAGGCGGGAAGTATCAGACTGGGCCACTGCAGAACCTGGCTGGGGCACTGAACTGTCCAAAGGGAGCCCTGTGAAGGAACAGGGTCATCTACCTCGCCCGTCGCTTCGACCATGTGCAGCCCCTCCTCTCTTCGCTTCACTGGCTTCCCCTTCCTGAACGAATCCTGCACAAGCTCCTAGTCTTCACCTATAAAGCTCTTCACAACCTTGCTCCCCCCTACCTCTCTGCACTTATCGCCCTCCATACTCCAGCCCGTGCACTTCGCTCCTCCTCTGTCCCTTCTCTCACCCTTCCACGCCTTCCCTGCTCCCCTAAGCGCCTTCGTCCCTTCTCACTTGCTGCCCCCCATGCCTGGAACTCCCTCCCTGTCCACATCCGCCTTGCCCCCTCCCTTCATACCTTCAAATCTCTCCTTAAAACTCACCTCTTTCGCTCTGCTCTGTCTGACTCTTTATCCTGCTGAGCCACTATTCCTATACCTACGATCGGTTTACCCTTATCCTTGCAACATGGACCTGCCTGCTGTCATTCTCATCGTAACCAAGCCAAGTACGTGCACTTGAGACCTCGCATCTTCATGAATGTTAGACCCCTTGTCTCTCCCTCTGTTCCCCTTCCTAAGTCTCTCCCCCAGCTCCTGTCTCTCAGATTGTAAGCCCTAGGGGCAGGGACCGTGTCTATTTTATTACTTTGTAAAGTGCCAGGTACACTGCTGGCGCTATATAAATGTTTGTTAATAATAATAATAATAATAACAGGGTCTCCCTGGGACTCACTGCTGGAGCACAACTGGGGAGGGTGGATTTAGGGACTGTAGCAAAAGGCCTTGGGGTAGATAGGCTCTTCAGGGGGCCAGGGCCTGCCTTCCCTGGGTCCCCATAGGGTCACGCCCAACAGTAAAAGGGTGGTTGCCCTCCCAGCTGCTTGGGGATGGTGTTCCAGTGACTGGGACAGATACAGGGCCACAGCCAGGAACTAGAACCAAGTCTTCTTGTGACCCAGTCCATGCCCTATGCGTAGGGTGGCAAAACCTCTCCTTTAAAAGAGGACGCTTATAAAAAATACATGGTGCAGGGCTGCACTGGAACCAGTGCAGTCCTGCAATGCAAGATGCATTTTTCATACGCGTCTTCTTTTAAAGGGGAGGTTTGGGCACCCTACCTATGCACTACAGCACACAGCTTAAAGCTATTTCCCCCACAGCTAATTACAGTAGCTTAGGGTGCCCTCCTCCACCATAGTCTAGTAGAAATAACATTTTAGTTTGCAGTAACAGATAAAGAAATATTTGTTTTACTGTGAAATGAACATGTTGATACTTGTTTTTGGTGAAGTAAATGGGTTGCAAGTTAACATACTTCATCTTCCAGAAACAATGTCACCTTTCTAGTTGGCCTGGCATTTCCGCTGGCGTGGATAGGGTTGGATGGGATTGGGGGTGTAGGGCTGGGAGGGGAATATATTCTTATTATTGTATTATTGATGTTTTAAATTATGATTACTGTTTGGCACATACCAGTGATGAGGAAGAGGAATAAGCAGTGGTATTTTTATTTGTTTCTGCGTCTGTTCATTCCCTGTTGTACTTATGAGATGTTACCATGCCCAGTTCAAAACATGAGGAATCTGAAATGATGTTTGTGTGTGTGTGTTTTTAAACACACAAATCTTTTATGAAAAGTGTTAAAATTCAACACAATTACAGCTTGAAAGCAAAAACAAATGGTTTTAATTAAAATAATATAAAAACCCTACATGTATTGCCCTCTATCACCTGGCCCCTAGCCTGTTGACATTCGGGCGGAGTTGTAAAACCTGGCTGTTTGCCCAGGCCTTTGGGGAGGGTGGTGGGGGGAGGGTGAGGGGTTTTTAAGCTCCCCCACCTGATTTGTGATATATTATTTGTGATATTCATGATATTTTAGCCCTGTTTTAACATTTGAATGTTTTTATGAAATGTTTTGAATTGTTTTATTGTTGGAAGCTGCCCCGGGCTGCTTTGCAGGAGGGGCAGGGTATAAATTTATTAAATAAATAAATAAATATTTTGTATATTGCACAATAGATTGCCCAATGTAGGATACAAATTGAATAATTTCTTTATTAATTACTTCAAGGTTAAGGCCATTTTTTGCTTATTTCTACTGGACTATTAAAGTCAAGGGGTGTGTGTGTCTGTTTATAAAATATGCCATGCATTTTAGGGCTATTTTAGCCCCCTTTGCCACTTTACTACAGACCCCTCCACCCTCAACACACATTTCTAATAACATATAGAATCCTATTTATTACAGGTAAGGTATTTAGTTTTCAAACATAGAAATAGAATTGAAAAGTGCATAACTTACCATCAGCTATTTGTTAACTAACCCCCCCCCCCAACAGTTATCTGGAGCCTTAAGTTCGCTTAACACCCCAAAACCTTAGGGACTCCTATACCTAGAGAATAGGAAATCAGGCTAGACTGACAATCTGTGCAGCTTTTGTAGAGGCTGCCTCTTTACTCTGTATTCTTTACTTTGGGTGGTCTTGAGAGAAAACGTGTGCGTGTGAGAGAGAGATATATCTGTACAGTAGGCAGAGACAGTAGGGTGAGCCTGGATACAAAAGGAAGGCAAAAACTGGCACCGGAAATAATCTGAATAGGATGACAGCAGGGAGGGAAGATGGGGCAAAATAAGTAAAGATGAAGGTAAATGGGGGGGAAGGAGGTAGAGATAGGATGAGACAGGAAAGCAAGAAATTGTACCTGTACCTACCAAATACCCACATACTAAATTGAGTGCAGGGAATCTTGGGTGCTTGGGCCAAATACAGCCCCTGGGTAGTCCTCCCCCAGTTCCTGGATTTGGCCCCTGGGTCAAGTTTCTACCCCAAAGCACTGAAAAACTGAGCTCAGGGTAAAGCAGCCAAGATGAGAACATGCACAACAGACCCTCCTCTCCCTGAGTGTGCCCCTTTGCCACCCCCTCACCCAACTTCTGTACTCATTTTCAAAGTGGCCTCTGGGAGGGAAACGGTTGCAATGTCGCCTTGTGACTGTGGCAGGGAGCAGCCTGACAGGGCTGCTGCCCCTTGAAGGCAGAAGGTGTGTCAGTCTGGGGGCTGAGCGTGGCGTGGCATCAGCGCTATAAAAGGGTCAGCCTGAGGGCTGGGTGTGGTTGTGGCGAAGCCAGCCCAGTGGAGCTGGATGAGCCCAGGCTGCATTTAGAGGATAATCCAGTGTAAAGAGTGAAAAGGGGGGTTTGCCTTTTAAGAGTGTTAGCACCAGTCAGTTGCCGGTGGTAGTGGGGCTGCAGGAGCTGTGGAGAACAGTGCTTAACTGAGTGCAGCTGTGAGGGGGCGTAGCTGAGGCCAGCCCTGATGATAAAGCTGAGCCAGAACCCAGCTAAGGTAGGGCAGCTGTGCAGAAAGCGAGTAAGCCATAGAGGGTTCAGTCTGGGGGAGACAGCAGAAGGAGAAGGACCTCTACAGCTAGGAAGAGCTTTCGAGTGGGGAACTGCTGAGCCAGCCTGGGAGAACCTGGAAGGAGGCGGCAGCAGGGCGGACTCTGTCTCCAGGCAAATCCAGTCAGGGGGGCTGTCCGAGCTGGGGAGGTTGTTGAATGGGCTTGCTGAAGTGGAAACTGGACTGAGCCCAGCCTCCTCCAAAACCCTGAGGCAAAGTGGATTGCCCTCAGCCAGGAGCCCTGCACCTGGCTGACAGAGTCCAGGGGGAGCCTTGCCATGGTGGATTGTACCCCTAGGGGAGAATCACTATATGCTGTTACGTAGAGACTTTGTGCACTGACTAAAGACGGTATTGAATACCTGAGACAAGTGACAGCAGAGTTAATTCCCAAGAAAGTGATGTGGTGGGTCTGATCCTACAGAGACTTATGCCCTGGACACCACACCCTGCGACAGTGACCAAGACTCCCTTCCTTCCCTTGTCACACATCACAACTTTGTTAGCTTCTCTAGAGCGATGCTTTATGGACAGTCCTATGTGAGTTTTGCCATTGACTTCGGTGGGTAGAAGGTTGCATCCGTGGTAGGAGAAAGACAGCTGCCGTGCATCCGTGCACCTGGAAGATTCCTCTTTAAGATGCTACTGTCACTTGGGACACTGCAAACCACCCCAGACCTAACACGCTGTATCGGGCACCGCTACTAATGGCAATAGTTTTGCCAGCTCTAGGATTCTATGCTGTAAATGACAGGAAGAACGCCTTCACGGTGCTGAGTTTAGCTATTCTATCCTTCCATACGTTGAGTCATGCTTTACTCCACTAATAGCCCCACTGAAGTCAACAGGGACCCTCAAGGAGCAAAACATTACTCAAAGTGACTAACAATATCTAAATGCAGTCTTGAAACCTTTCCCCCAACAATCCTATGCTCAGGGGCCTGTGTTCACAGCATTTTCCCCATTGCTGTTTCATAACTCTCTTCTGAACCCTTTCAACATGGACTTCATCACTGAAAATTTGTCAGTCGGTTAGTTTTCTTCATCCGTAAGGGCGGTGATGACTAAAGTCTTCAATTTTTCCACAATCCAAGTGAGCCCAAGTCTCACTCCTTGTAGTGCTCAATTGAGCGAGATCTTTGTTCACAGTGGTGGAGGGGGTGCAACACCCAAAGCAGAGGATTGCCTACTGAAACCATGCTATGGGTGATATATTATAACTAGGGACCTGCATTCACTGTATTTCCGCCCCCCTTTGCTGCCAATAGGGAAAACACAGTGAACACAGATCCCTGATTACAACAGGGGTGGACAAAGTTCCCAACCAAGATCTTAATATGGCCCAGGGCCACGAGATAGGCATGCACGTGCACACAAGCCTTTCCTGCTTTGTGATTGGCTGGCAGAGATTCCAAGGAGCAGCTGTGATTCAGCTACTGACACTCAGATGCAATACATGGGACCATTAAGACATGGGGAGTTGCACTTGAACAGCCCAAAAGCTGCATTGGGCTCCTGCGCCACCGTTTGCCCCTCTCTTTATTACATTATCACCTGAAGCGATACAAGCAGTTCAGCGAGAAGCCTGAAAACAGGTGGCCACGCTGCAGAGCTTTAGCGCCCCCTTTCAGGAGATTTTAGGTTGTTCCAGAAACTTTGACCAGAGACACTGCCAACCAAAAGGTCTCATTACTTGTGGAAGCTGCCTCTTGATGGTTGAATTTTCTGTAAATTTTACCTTGTAGTTCAAAACAGAGCACGTCCCATATCAGCAAACGGAATGAGGAGCGCTCCGTGACTGTTGTTTGGACAGACGATGATGCAGCATCAAGCCATTTAAGGAAATCCATAAGAAAACAAATATATATGCCAAAAATATGCTGTTAAATACAACCACCACCATCATCTTCCAAGCATCAGAAAGCCTCCCTAGGGTAATGGGTGAAAAATGAGAACACAATGCAGAGGTCTATATTTGTTTTCCCCCAAAACTTTTCAAACCCCTTATGTTCACTGAAACCATCGTAATGCACTCTAATGCAGAGAAATCAATACTCTTCACACCACAGCTAGTTTATTACACAACAAACAAATGAATAATACACAGTCTAGGGCACTTAAAGCCCCAGATTAGATTTCCTAATTTGTATAAAGCAGAAAACATTGCATTTCCTGAAGGAGAACACCACAAGCTGTACAGATGGAGGAATACTGTTGTCATCTGAAAGGAGGCCAATATTTTTCTTTAAAAAAATACACTTGATTCTTTTTTTATTTTATTTGATGAAACCTCCCCCCCTCACAATGCTGTCCACAAACTGTGCAAGCAACACACATGATTCTCCAAATGCAATAGAAGCCCTAGTTTTCTGAATGTGGATTAAGGAGTTTCAGGGTATATTCTTTAATATGAAGAATTTATATGAAAAAAAAGGACTCGTGTGCAGCTGCAACTACATAGCAATAAACCACCCTTGACCTAGAGTTTGCAATCTGACTAACGTGAACAATGAGATCATTAAATAACACCCACTGGCTCCTATCTGGGCTCTGCCCCTTGCTACAAGGATTGCAGGGCAAAGGGTCCAGGTTGTGGACAGACCTGGGAATTTGGAATACAGGGTCAGGGCATCAGAACAGGAAACATGGAAACACAACTGGGTAGACAAGGAGAGGACAAGGGAGCTGGAGACAAGGGCATGGGACAAGGACATCAAGAGGAAGGAGGATGCAGGGACAAGAAAGGACTGGAACTCAGAAGTTTCACCCAGCTTTCCTGTTGCTACCAGCAAGCATTATATGTTGTCTTGGAGCCAATAGAGAAGCTGGGAGGAGTGGCCAAGGTAGGGACAGAAAGAGAGGTGTGGTCAGGCTGGGACAAGGGAGGGTCCACAGGGCAGCATTCCAGGCTGAAGCAACCAGAAGCAATGGTGCTGCTTGAAGTGGGTTCGAGCAGGTTCTGACACCTCCAAGCCCTTTGGACAGGGGGTGGGAGAAGGCAGGGCAACATCCAAAATGGACAGGGATGAAGGAACTCTTCTCCTTTTCAACATGGTTTGGGGGTTATGGTGGCCTGTTATGTGCAGGACTCAGAGATCAGACTATAAAAGCGGATAGTCTGATTAGAAGTCTATACACTTCTGAGTGTATAGAAGACTATACACCCTTCTGATCTTAGACCCTATGTCCTGAGGAAAATGTATTAAATCAAGCTATATTAAATATTACCACTTAAATATTATATAACCATGCTTGTGCTAGGAGGTTCCCAAACTGTGGCTCTGGACTCCAAACAGCAGTGATGCCAGCTGAGGAGGAGGTCACAATCCCAGCGGATATGTGATAACGCTCTGCATGACTTTGTTGCACTCTGGGATTCTCTCCACGTTCCCAACCAGGCAAAAAATCTGGGAAGCAGAACCCTAAGGCCTTCGGTCTCCAAACACATGGCACGTGCTTTCCTTCACTACCGTGAATAGTTCCAATGAATCATGTACTGGGGCTAGGTTTATGAAATAGGGAAAGGGAAGGTGATGGGAAGTTTCTTTAACTGAATTCTCATACTTGTAGCCTCTCCATTTATTGATTTTTTTGCCCAAAATTACTTTTGCTTCACGCAATCTTTCAGCTTCTCATTGTTATTACTTACAATCACTGATGCAGAGTAATGAAGGCTATGTAGGGTTATTCTACAGGAAGGAGGCTCATTATTATTTTTCCAGTGTTCCCTCAGTCTGATAATTTACTCCAAATTAGGACTCAATCCTGTAAGTTGCTGAACCCTATTACCTTATAGAGCTGTCCATAAACTGTCACACTTTTTGGGAGTTATTTTTTCAATCCCCAAACCTCTTGATGCAGTTTTCAATTTTACCACAGACCCCTGTCCAAAACGCATGTGTCACAAATCACCCCCCTCCATCACCACATTTTTAACATCAATAGGGTTGCCACCTTCGGTTGTTTTTTTACCTGACACTTCCATTTTGGCCTATGGGAGTGTCAGGTAAAAAAACACCACAGGTGGCAACCCTAAATATCAGTAACATAGAACCCTATTTATTACATGCAAGGAATATCGTCTTCGTTTTCAAACACAGAAATGTAATTGAAAATCAAGTAACGAGAAAGCATTGTGATGTCGTATTACAACCAATACTCCTGTTCCTCATTGTTATAACTCTGCTATCTCCTTCCACCCCTTCTTGAGTTACATACTTTATGGTCCCTCTTCCTGCAAACCATTTAAACACATAATTAAACAGGTGAGCAGTCCCCCTGAGCTGGACTATATATTAGACTAGACAAGGAAAATTTGAAGAGGGACAGCTCAGTCAGCTATAGAGGGATATGAAGGATTCAATTTGCCAGTCTCCAAGAGCTTATCCCACACAGTGCTGAGCATGTTAGCTCTTATCCTACAAAGAACTTAAAAGAGAAGCAAAATAGAATTTGCTTCCATTGAGGTAATTGAACTGCAAATCTTCTCTTTCGGCTTGTCTGATCCAATGTACAGATTCCGCTCTTCGTTACGCAAAAGCAAGTCCAGCATCACTTCAGATTTACAGTGGTAAAACCTAACAGAACCAGGTTCTCAAGCCTGGTGTACTTAATCCAATTAATGTTTAAAAAAGCTGTGTTTCAAAATTCACTCCAAGTAGAGGATATAGTTATTTGCTTAATCGTACATAAATGGAGGGAAAAAGTAACATTTAACTTGGCTTGGCAACTTTTCTTTCAAACTGCGTTTAGTGGAACCTCACTAATTCATACTAACGACTTGGAGATCTATTGCAGATTAACAAATGTGGCAAATTCACAAGTTAAGTGAACAAACAGGATTAGAAAGGCATCAAAGGCAATGCATCACAAAATGAACTGTTTAATTATTTTGACAAGCGAGATTTAATTTTTATTGTATTTCAGAGCAGATTAGTGAATGGACAGTAGCAGGATAACGGCCTGATTTTAGCACCTTTGATTTCAACAGAACTGGAGAAAGTTCTCAACATTTAGATTTCCGGGTAAGGTTACATTACCCATGATTCAGGCTAGATTTTATAGATTCTTTCTCTACTTCCCCTCCCCCCAAAACAGCAGGTTTGAAGTTTAAAACTGTACAAACACAAAAATGTATGCTCCCCCAAATTAGGCCCACAAAATCATGGCATTTATCTATTGATTTTGTTTGATACTCTTGAGTATTTAGATTACACTTGGGTTCTAGATTACACTCTGGTTCTTCTGTAAGAGCTAGAACAGGGATGGGGAGCCTCAGGCTTGGGGGAAAGGGGGGGGGGGGCATTATTATAGCCTGCGACTAGTTTTTATCTGGCTCCTTTCTAGTTCCTGGTTCTGGCTCTTGGGATCCAGTTCCACCCCCAAGTATTGAAACACTATGCTTTGGGAGAAGGCAGTGGAAATGAGGACATACACACAAGGATAGAAAAGCAGATTCAGGATCTGAACCCTCCTCTTTCTGAGCACATCCATTAAGCACCCCTGCACATCCATTAAGCACCCCCAATCTCTATGTGGCCTTCAGAGCTTGTACTCCTTTTTAAAGCAGCCTCTAGGAGGGAAAAGGTTCTGAGTAGGAATCTCGCCTGTCTGAAAAAAAGAAAGTCAACATTCTCGTATAACTGCTTAAAGCAGAAACGTTTAGCATTATAGAATCCACAAATATCACTTAACTTGCACAAAAATGGCAAGAGTTGGCAACACTAGAGGTAACAATGTTTGCAGCATTTGCAATTTAAATACCACCCAAAACTCTGCTGTAGGTCAGCCCACCTAAACATAGCACCTTCCTAGTCATTCTACAACCGCCCAGTAAATAGTCTATTGCTGTAGGTCAGAGGAGTTTGGCCACATTTAAAAATAAAATAAAGCCCGTTATATTCTCCAGTTCCTCAAAACACACATAGCAACTTTAAAGCATACATTCAAAAGGAGCTTGCACTAGGGCTGAAAGGAGATAAGAATCCCCCCTTGACGAGAATCTCACCAGACTCAAGAAAGCTGAGGGGAAGAGAGCTTGCATGATATTGCCCCTCCTTGAGATCTCACTGACCATGGGGTCTCACTGAGTGTGTGTGTGTGTGTGTGTGTAGGCAAGGGTGCTGGGCTGGGTGCCAGAGGTGAGCAAGGGGCAAAGACTTACCCCCTGCCAGCCCCTGCCTGCCCAGAAAAGGAAATTCTGGATAGGGGCCCAGGGTGGGGGTACTTACCTTCAGGAGGGGGTCCCATGAGGTGTGGCCTCTTCCTGGGCTGGTAAGTTTGAAAAAATAAAAACAAACCAACTGAGCATGCTCAAAAGGGCCTGACTCATCCCTTCTGGGCATGCTCAGTCTTTTTCAAAGATGGTGCTGGCAGCATCAGCATGCTGTGGGAGCCATCTTGGATGTGGCAGCTGGTTTGTAGGCATGCTCAGAACAGGTTGCCCTTTAAAAAAAATGGTGCCTGCAGCATGCCGATGCTGAACGTATCCTTTCTCATGAGATTCGAACAGGATGGTGGGCTCACCTTGTCTGCTCCCCAAGGGTAGGCACAGTCCCTCGGACCTTGAGTATGTAAAGGCCCTTGTAATGCTACCTTTTTGCTAGCTTTGCAGCTGCGTACATGTCCTTGGGCTCAAGATAACATGGCCCATCTGCTGATGGTTACATTCTAGTTAGTGCTGGTCTGATTTAACCCTTTTACTTCCATGTATACCAAGGCTCCTCTCAGTGTTCTGTTTCAGAGTTCCTTCTCCTGTTCCGTAGCCCTATATCTGCATATATCTATACTCCTACACTCAAGATGGTCCCAAAAGTAATAGATGGAGACAAAGTAGTTCAGATGATCTTTTATTAGACCAGCTTTTGTTGGTGAGGGGTGTGCAAGCTTTTGAGCCACACCTATTGCCAGCCAACAAAAGTTGATCCCATAAAAGAGACCATCTGAACTACTTGGTTCTAAAAGTAATAGATGGAGACAAACACAGCAACTACATCCTCTTCATTTCTTCTTCTAGGTTATCATGCTCAAGAAAGAAACTGAAAATGGCTATTTGGTTATCCACAAATCTTACATTCCTGAATCAGAAGGAATGAACAACTGGTTGAGTCCCATGTAACTCAGTTGGTGGTAGCAGGAAATGTGTGTGTGTTCATGTGTTCATGACATGTTTTCATTTTGGGTGCAATCCTGTAATCAATGAATGGCTTAGCTCCCCTTGAATGGGTGAACATTGCATTCATTATCTTATACTAGAAGTATTGTTGAATAAAGCATCAAAAGAGACACAGGAGGAAGGAGGACATGACATTTTATCCCACACAGCATTGTTATCTAGGTCTAAACACAGTAAAAATAAAAATGGATTTAACACCCTTTTGTGGAAAAAAATTTCCCATGAAATCTTGGGGTTTCTAAACTTCAGTCTGGGGTGACTGATACTTTATCTGTGACGGAGCAAGGAGAATAGTTGTCATACTTACTTGAATCAACCATCTTTTAAAATTGTTGCTCTCTACTGCTGAAATGGCAAATGAAGATGCTTAGCTTAGATATAGACGGACAGACTTCAGTAACCTATTATGTATAAGTATTGTTGCAAAATGCATGGTAACTGTGTTTTTTTAACTCAACCTTAATGAAACTCATGCAAGCAGGCCAGAGTGTAGCACTAGGGGTAATTTTACTACATTATAACACATTCTTCAAACGTGACACACTCCATTGTTAATTTAACATGACAGGGCATGAGTCACTATGTAATAATTCTGGTCCATTGTTCAATTCAACATGTGTTTGAATTCTAAGGAGTGGGATATTTCTCGTAGCCTACATCAAGCATGAATCTTTATCCATCTGCAGGCCACCTCTGAAATTAGTAAAAACCTATGGGCAGGGTAAAGAGCTCAGGCAGGGGAAGGGAGGGAAGAGGAGCCGAGACAGGAGAAGTGCTCATAGTGGGAAGGGCTGAGATGAAGGCTCAAGGAAAGAGGCAGTCGAGGGAGGGTGCTTGAAAGTAGGAGAGGGGTCTGTGGGCCAGATTTATAAGTGGGAAAGGGAGTGGACTGTATAACAAAAGGTCACAGTATTTCATGGGTTTGAGGTTGCCCACCCCCAGTGGTCAGATCTATAGGACATGTGATCCACTTGATCAAGGAATAAACCTCAGGTGATCCACCAGGACCCTCCCACAAGCTCCCAGTTCTAGAGCCCTTCAGCCACTGGTCTCAGCAGTGGAGAGGATGACCCCCCCCCTTTAGGGAGAGCCTTCCCCAGCACACTGGAGAAGCTCTCCTAGCCCCTCCCCTCCCAAGACACTCTTTGGGGTGCCAGTCCTGCTCTCCTCCCCAGAGGAAATCTCTAAGGAACTAGGTCCTCCGCCTTGCACCGTGATCTACCAGAGACTACTCGGATCCTTTGGCCATCTCTGTCCTATGGATATTAAGATTCTAAAAAAGTTTGCTTAATACTTTCTAGTATAAATACATACCTCTCCAAGCCCTGAGAGGTAGCAACCCTATAGCTAATCTTTGGGACAACTACATTAGAGTCTATACAGGGTGATCATTTATTCCTTGGACCATTTTGAATTTAGCCTATTCATAAGGCTCAGATGAATAAATGATCTCTCTGCATGTAACGAACTCTAGTACACTTCAGTCTCCCTCCATTTCCCTTTCAGCATGGCCCTGCTGAGTGTTATGACACCTCATTAGGGTTGAGGGCCACATGTGAAAGGGATATGAAAGTCTCTTTGCCACGCCCCCTTTCTAACATGGCCCCATGGAGTATCATGGCATCACAGTCCTCTGTAAGGGACGGGGTTACATCAGAAAGGGGCGTGATGCTCCACCCCCCCTCAACATGGTTTCACCACCTTTGTATTTCTTCCCATACGAGTAGGTAAAAATAGATAAGGTGCCGGACCTGGAAAACCAGGGTTCAAATCCTGCCCTAGCCATGAACTCAATGGGTGGCCTTGGGCAAGTCACAACCTCTCAGCCTCAGTTCCCCATCTGTAAAAACGGGAATGTCTGTCTGTCTCTTCCTGTGTTCCCCTCGCCCCTCCATCTTAGATTGTAAGCTCATTGGGCAGGGACCTGTCTTCGGAAACGGAATCTGTTGTACAGCCCTGTAAGCCTAGTAGCACTGCAGAAATGATATGTAGTAGTAGTAGCAGCAGCAGCAGCAATATTAGAGCAATACCCTCTCTTATATTTGAAATCTTGATTAGGCAACCGCTGATCAAGGGAAGTAGGTAAGGAAAGCGATCCCCTCACTCTCACAGCAGGCTCTGGAAGAGAGGAGTGAAAAAAAGTTGAAGCATTCAGAGAAGAGCCCCTCACATTCCACACAAGCTCAATAGCAAGAAAAAAACCCAACGCGCTCACTAAGACTCCCTTTTTATCACGCCGCATGCGCACTCTCCCCCGCTCTTAGTTAGGCAGCCTCTGATTTGCGTGCGCAACCCGCCCTTTCTCCTCCGCTTTTCTGCTCGCTCTTTCTCACATGCGCGTTGCCCCCTTTTGCTCCCGTGCGCCTTTGGCGCATGCGCCTTATTCTTCTACCTTGGCGCATGCGCTCTGCCTCCCCCTCATCTCCCGGGCCGGGCCGGCCCGCTTTGCTGCTTGCTGGTGGTGGGGGCGGACTTGGGCTCCCGCTTCCGGTGTGGTGTCATGGCGGCTTCTGGGCTCTGATGGCTGAGGAGAAGAGCTGAGAGAGCGAGCCTGGCGGGACTTAGCCAGGGACCTTGAGACCCTTCCCCCCTTCCCTTCGGGGATCCGCCCCCCCCCTTCCCTCCTTCCCTGGCCGGGCAGGCGGCGGGACATGGCGGCCCACAAGCCGGTGGAATGGGTGCAGGCCGTGGTGAACCGCTTTGATGAGCAGGTAACGGGATGGGGCCTGCAAGCCTGAGGGGACTGGGGGCTGGAAGCCTGAGCCCCTGGGGGTTGGGGGCTGCTCTCTTGTGGGGGACCTGCAGCCTCTATGGGGGGATACAGGGGGATGGGGTGTGTAGGTAGGAGGCTTGGGAGGGTTTGCTGTCTGCTGGGGCGAGCGGCAGCCCTGGGGGTGGGGTGTTTGCTCTGTCCTGGGGAGCACTGCAGTCGCTCTGGGTAGGGAATGGGGTGTGTAAGGTGGGTGGGTGTATATACGTGTCTGTAAGGGACTGGGGTATGTAGGGAGGATGAGGTGTGTGGCTAGGAGGGTTGGGGGTGCCTGCTCTCTCCCAGTGGGAAGATGCAGCCCTTTGGGGGCTGGATAGGGGGCTGGGATGGATGGGTGTGTAAGAGGGCTGTATGGAAGGGTGAGAGGTTGTTGGGTAAAGGTGCACAAGGGGGATGTGCGTGGGTGTATGTGGAAGGGCATGTAAAAGGGATGGGTTGTGTAGGAGTAAAGGTTTGTGTATAAAGGGGTTGGAGTGTTTAGGTGGATGGGGTTGGAGGTGGCTGCTCTCCCCTGGAAGGATCTGTAACCCCTATGGGTGCTGGGTAGAGGAATGGGGTGTGTGTGTATGTACGGGTAGGGGGATGGGGTGCATAGATGGATGGCTGTGTATGTGTGGGGTAGGGAGACTGGGTGTATTCTCACTCCTGTGGGGAGTTGCAGCCCTTGTGAGTGCTGTATAGAGTGAGAGGGTTGTGTGTATGAGGAGGAGGTATGTGGGTAGGAGGATTAGTGGTGCCTGCTCTCTCCTGGAAGGAGCTGCAGCCCCTGTGAGTGCTGGGTAGGGGGATGGTTGTATGGGTAGGGGAGTGGAAGGGTGTGGAGGAGAGGTTTAAGGGGTATGTGGATGCAGGGAGAGGGCTGTGAAGGGGAATGGGTGTGTGTATGTCTTGCATAGGAGTAATGATAGTGGGGATGTGTTCCCTGCAATTCCAGGGATATGGGGGGTGGGGCTTACGCAAGTCAACACTTCCACAAATGTTTGCCTAAAGTTACACCTGTGTGTCAGGCTGTGTGTTGGTAGGGGATGAGTGTGTGTGTGTGTGTAAGTGGAATGGGAGGTATGGGGGAGGGTTGGGCGTGCTTTTTCAATCAGGATTGTGTCTAGGTTTGGCTGGGTCCTAGTGCAAAAGATGGAATGAAGATGTAAACTTGGGGGGTCAGTGGCAGGCAGTGCAGCTGTACGGGGTGTGTGTGTTGCCCTTGCCCCTCGGTTCATGGACCAGTGCAACTTCACTGCTTATCTCTTGTGTAGTTCTATTCCTGCCTTCACACACTTCCACAAGGCCGTCTGCTTTTTCTGGGAAAGGTTTCTTGTTTATTTTCTGTTTATTTTCCTGTTTATTTTCCCTAGGTGTGTTAGGCGATTGGAGAAGGGGGTGTGGAGTTTCCAAAAGGTTACTGCGTGGTTATTCTAATTTTAAGATAGGTTGGATAAATGTCTGTCATGCATGTGTTGGTTATCACTAGTCCTGTCTCTGTGTTGGGGGAAATAGTCTAGATAATCTCTTGAGACCCTAGGATTTTGTGAAATAGCTGGCAGGAGGCTGCCTCCCATTGAGCTTCCGCTCTGTGGAAAGAGATAGACAATGGGGCAAAGTCAAAGGAGCTGTGATTCATAAACTGGTTACTCTGGAGTAGTCCCACTGAATTCCTATGGACTTCTTTGGGGCTACTTCGGAGTAAGTGGTTTGTGGATTGTAGCCATTGAGTTTTCCTCTTCCTCTGATTGGACAGGTTCAGCTGGGGGAATGGGGCGTCAGTGATCTGTTTACTTTGACTGTATGTTCTAGCTGTGATGGCTTAATGGATTTGGAGACTGGGGGACTCTGTCATTGTTGTGAGTTTAATCTCTCAGGTCATCTTGCCCCCCCACAGGGTGGTGAAACTACTTCCTACACACAGGGCCGGTCTTACCCTAAGCCGGGCCCCAGGTGGGAAAGAAGTGTGCGGCCCCATATCTTCTGCCGGCGGGCCTGAAGGCATTCTCCGGCTATGGGGGTGCTCCCCAGCCTGGGGGCAGCGCACTTCCCGAGCCTGGGCTCGAGGATGGGCAGAGGGGCACTCCCCTCCTCCCATCCCCAAGCCTGAGCAGCCATTCAGATTCTGACCGAATCGGACTCACCTGATATGTTGCTGCTGCCACCACCGGTCTGGGCCCCGCGTCGGACTTGCCCCGTCCACCTGCACAGTCTCGGCCAGGGGAAATGAGGGAGAGAGAGGCAGAGACCCTGCCTCTCCCTCATTTCCCCTGGCTGAAACAGACAGCAGAGGGGGCCAGCAGCATGAGGGAGAGGCAGGGCCTCTGCCTCCCTTCCGGCAGAAGTGAGGGAAGAAGCAGAGGCCCCGCCTCTCCCTCACGCTGCTGACCCTCTCTGCTGCCTGTCAATCTCTCGGCCAGAGGAAATGAAGGCGAGGCGGGCTTCTGCCTCTTTCCCCCATTTCCTGGCTGAGACTGTGCCAGGTAGTGGAGAGGGGGGGCCTCTGCCTCTCCCTCACTCCTGCTGCCCCCCGACCCTACCTTTTTTTTTTTTTTTTAAACAAATAAAAATCAACCCCAAACCCGCAGGGCTCCCCCAAACGCAGGGCTCTGGGCGGTCGCCCCTACCCGCCCTGCGGTAAGGCCGACCCTGCCTACACAATTCCCTGCTGTACAGATGCCTGTCTCTGATCGAATGGCTTCCCTATTCTAATTGTCAGATTGATCCACATGCATCCACCCACCTTTAACCCATTTCCTCAAATGGGGTAGGGAAGGACCATTTTAGGTGTCCTGTTCCAGTCTACTCTCCACCTTTTCCGAGTTCAAATGGCCAGTTGTTTTCAGCTTGGTGTTAAGTTTGGCTTGTTTACTAGTCCAAGAGACAGGATTAAAGCTTCAGAAGTGCAAAGTGTGATAAGGGGATGCGTACATGTGTGTGAAATTGCATCCAAGTCGCTGAGAACACAAAGCAGAGGCAGCTGGGATGGAAGGAAGTCCGGGCCGTGTACTCTTCCAGCATTTTAGCCTTTGCTTTTTTTTTAATTCATAAAATCCATTGGAAAAGGATTTTCATTGAAGATTTTTCTGGGTGAAAGGAAAGAGAAATTCTGTATCCGGAGGCTGTGACTGCCCATATTTTCTGATCCAGAGAGAGACCGCTGATGGGATGCATGGCTGCACAGACTTTCCCAGTGGGGTTCAGCATTAGTTCATAGGCTGCATGTGGTTTCCCTCCCCACCTTCACCAGATGTCGTTCTGACATGGAAGCAGGGGCTCAGTTTAGGTTGACTGGTTTGTTCTTACGTTGTCCATTTTGTTGATAGTGGCTCCTTTTTGTAGTGTAAAAAGGGCATATCGTCTCTAACATATAGTAAACATGAAGCCTGTAGAGAAAGAGAATGCTCTTTGTTGTTTTACCTTGCTTATAAATATTTTAGCAGCATTGTTTAGTGACCAGAACAGGCAAAAGACATTCACATTTACATTTTTGGTTGTTGTTTTTTAAACAGCATCAGTATTGTTTTCCTAACAGGAAAGGTTAAACATCTTTTGGGAGGGATGGCTATCCAAAAGATGAAGCTTTTGGATGAACATAATGTGCCAAATTCCCCCCCCCCCCCTGTTTAAAGATTTACATAGTGAATTCATTTTTTTTCCTTATCTAGAATTATAGAGCACCCCCTATAACTATGAAAGGAATAGGACTAGTTTTGCTCTCAGTAAAGCAAGAGAGTGTTTCTTTGTGTACTGATGTTAAAAGGCCTTAGGCTTTGTCATTTGCTTTGTTATGTAAATTGTGGAACTGGGTTTGCCAACATCTGTTAGGAGTTAAGGACTTGAGCTTCTTAAACGGAAGCATTTTCCTATACTCTTCATGGAATAATTAGAGCTAGGTATGGAGAGGGGATCCTTTTCCTATGTTCCAAGAACTCAAACTCTTCAAATTGTGAGTTTCTGAGACTTGGGAGTCTACAGTTTTGGTGGAAAGGTTCTGTAAATATCATAGCTGGTAATGACAGTTGTCACTTAGTTTGTGTGATAGGTGCTATTTAGTTCAGTGAGTGAGTTCTCTCTCTTAAGCAAGATTCATTTATTTTTTTTTATTTTTTTTGAGGCTAAGGCACTTAATAGATGACAAAGTCAGAGAAGTTGCAGAAAGAGCCTGAACTTTGTGAAATATGTTTCTCTTGTTTTTGTGTATCACATTTTTTGGTTACCCAAGCTTTCTCAAGATGTCTTATCTGTTTTACCCAATCTGAGGGTGATTGTCACATTGGAAAGCTAAACATGGAATTTATTTCAGAATAAACCTGACAGGTGATTCCTTCACTCTTAAACTTCTCTTGCTTTACTCCTCCAAACTGCTGCAGCTTTTTTCAGTATTTGTGTAGCCCCAGCAATGTACCTGAACACTGTATCATCATTAATTATCGATGGGTCCCTGCCCCTGGGGGCTTACAATCTAGAAGAGGCAAGGGAGGTGAGACAAAGGAGAGGAGAACAGAGGGTAAGACAGGAATACGTTCATGAAGTCAAGACATTGCAGGTGCATGTGCTTAGCTTAGTTATGGGGGAGCAGGAGACCTTGAGTAAATCAGTGCTCAGACGAAGGGGATGAGGAGCTAGAGAATGTTTGGTGAAAGCGGTAGGTTTTCAGGAAGGATTTGAGGTAACAAATTTCTTCTGTCGTTGCAGCCAATGGCTCCTCTCCCATTGACTCTAATGAATGGAGGATTGCATCTTTGGTTCCGAGTGGCCAGTAGATAGTCATACTCAAGTGGGCAGCTATCACTTGGCAGCAGCTTTTTGTTTGCTCATTTGGAAAGCAAGCTTGAATCACTCTTTTGTGTATGTTGCAAACACATGACTGCAACTCTCAAAGCAAAGAGACGAGAGTGACATGCAAGTTTTCTTTTTGCGATGCCCGTGCTTTTAAGAGCAGCATCTCTTAGCATCAGGGTTGAGCTGGGCTGAACCACGCTGCATGTTGTACCATGAGTCTGCTCCCACTGCAGAAGAGAGAAAGGGAAACACTTTCCCTTTTGTACTGTCTTTAGAAAGTAGGGAAATATTTTATCATTCATTCAAGTGTCTTGCTTTAGGATTTTATGAAATAGCATTTCACTGGAGGATGCAGAGTTATTGGAATTTCATCCTTCTCTTAAAATGCTTGTAATCTTAATTTGAAGGTAGGTGGAACAGTAAATATTAAGCAAGAAGGGTTGATTTTTACTAAACAGTAAAAAAAAAAAACCACTGCAAATTAGTTGGCTCTTAAATTTCTGTCCTGCCCTTCCCTATCTCGTGGGGTTACATCTTAAGGTAAAACTTGCATACATCAACAAAACGATGTAATATTCCTCCCCCAAACCCTGTCCCTGCCTGCCAAATGCTTGGCCAAACAAAGTAGTCTTATGCTGCCTCTAGAAAATGCTCAGGCTTGGGCTTTGGCAGACCTCCAGGGGAAGGGAATTGCATAATTGTGGAGCAGCCACCAAGAACACTTCTCTGCACAACCTTACCATATGAACCTGATGCACTGAAGGAATATTAAAAACACACAACCTTGGCTGATCTCAAGCTGTGATGGGACATAGGGAAGGAGGTGATCTATGTGAAACTCAGGCAGTTTAGGGCCCTTGTTAAATGCTTTGTTAACTGCATAAATTGTACATAAAATTTAAGTGCTTAAATTGACCGTTGAGTGGCTTTGCATCCTAAAAGCTGCTAATGGTTGGTTCACAGAATAATTTGTTAGAAATGTGTGCCAGTTTGTCGCTCCCAAGTTGCAGCTACCATTAAATGCTCCGTTTTAGTTATTTAGAAGTGTGGGATCCTTTTTGTCAGGATGCGGGGGACTTAGTTATTTTAAAATTGGTCAGTGGGCTGCACGGAGAGGGGAGGGCTTGGCTTCTCCCTACCAGTCAGCTGTTCAGTGGGAAGCAGCAGCCTGTCCTTGTCTGCCTGCCATGCCAACTCCAGCTGCAAACACTGCCTGGAAAGCGGCTAGGGGTAGAGTATGCACCCAGACAGGAAGGAAGCAACAGAGCTCTCTCTAGCTGTTGCTGCTGCACCTTGGACCAACATACTGCTGGCAGTGCGCCACATCAGTAGGAGCCAAGGTGGACCAGATTTAAAGGGGCAGCGGATCCCACCGTGCTAAAGGTAAATTAAAAGCTTCAAGCTGGTGGAAGAAAGCAGCTGCTTGCCACGTGGGTGGATGGGGATACTATGGAGCACACTTCATATTTTTTAAACCTCTGCACTGATTTCCCACTTGCGACTGGTTGTGATTCTTTTGAATACGCTGAATGACCTAGGACTCATTTGAGAGAGATCTCGGATCCTAATGTCTAGTGTTGTACCTGAGATTGGCTGGGATGCTGTTGTACATCTTTTCCATGGTGGGCAGCAGTGCTTTCAGTCAAGTGCCCTGTAATTTGCTCCTCTTGGTGAGCTACTTAGGCTCAGCTTTGGCAAGCTTCAGGCTATGATATTATAAGACTTGCTTATTTTTATTTTTTGTGCTTGTTCTGGTTTAGTAGAATTTGGGGTTCTTTGCATCTATTTTTTGTTTTGATTTGGTGGCTTTGTATTTTTTAGCTTTTACTGGTAAGTAGTAGTAAGTAAGTGACTGGTAATGCTAGCTGTGGTTTCCGAACAGCACATATAATTTAGATGTTAATATGGTTACAATATAAAGCACTGCCTAGTAATTGATAGGTATAATCGGATTATGAAGAAAGACCTTATAAAAAGCTTTAAGATGACAAAGTAAAAAAAAGTTGAATAAAGAGATGTTTACTACTTTAATTATAGAGATATAGGTGTGGCTCTGTAATTAAGGTGGCTGCATCAGTGTTAAAATCATAGGCATTCTATTCATTATAAAATTGGGATGTTTTCTCCTGTCACTGTGAAATTGGCTAGGGAGGGTCCGCTTGAGTGAGGGGTAGAATCTGTCCAAATTTCATGGCAATCTGATGGAAAACAAGAAAGTTCCAGATGTTGAATTTTGGAGCCAGAATGACATTTTCTACCCTTGGAGACTTTAGTTTTCATCCACTTCTCCAAGGTACCCATGTGCAGGCATTAAATGGGTTCCAAAATCCCTCTACAGGAGAGTGGCAGGTGTTTGCCTAAACATGGTGGATCTATGTGCTATCAAGGATGCACCCGTCCTATATTGCTTTTGTACAATTCCAGATGCCAGTACGGTACCATTGATTTGGAGCAGGGGAAATGATGGCCTACCCTGGAAAGAGTTTTAGAGTTTAATCTTGAGTGTATGGATTGGATTTCTGTGATTTGAAATCTGGTATTATCAAAATTATTATTATTATTTTTAAAAAGTTTCATCTTTGTTTTAATAAGAACTTAACTTTACACTCTCTTTTTATGATGAATAATTTTGTTGTGATCTTAGACAAGATATAATTTGTCTTGGGATAGGGTAAAATTTTAGTCAACCTGTTTAAGAATTCATAAGTTTGTAGTCCAAAGCATGTGATGATGTCTGCTCAATGTATCCCAATTTTTGTCTCTGAAGTTATTGTATAAGGTGCATGAAAGTGTGACTTAATTTAAAATGATAATGGACTATAAGCATGTCACAGGAACACTGAAAATAAAAGTAAAAGACAGCTTTTAACAAATCAATAACTAGACATATGAGGAGGCTTGTACTAATGTATAGTGTTAATTAGAGAAGAAAAATTCATGGTGGTTTTCTTCTTTAAATGGGAAGAATGGAATAACTTGGAAGTTATTAGAATCACCAACTCACCACCAACATTAAGACACTATGGGTAATTTTCAGACGTTATGGGATCACAGTCAACCACCCTGAATCACAGTAGATTCAGGGTGGTGGCTGTGATCTCGGTAACATATGTTTGAGCCCCGCCAGATGTTCACCACAGTGAATTCCTGGCAGGGTTCAAAGCTAACCACGATTCTGGAGGTGAGGCCAACCTCACCTCCAGAATCGTGGTTAGCTGAACCAAGATCAGGAATGGGCCGAAAGTAACGTCTGTTACCTTGCCCTGTTCCGGACTGTGGTTCTGACCGCGGTACGGGATTGGGTGCAGCGGCCGGATTGGCTGCTGCGCCCGCCTGTCTCCCCAAGGGCAGGCGGCTGGAGGAGCGCGGGGGATGGGGTTGAGCGGCCGCACACCACGCAGCCCCGCCCCCCTCCCCGATTCCCCTCCGTGAACAGGCCGGCACGTCTAAAGGACAGCTGGTCTGATCATGGACCGTGATCCGACACGTATCCCGGTCCAGGGTTCAGCGTGGCGAGCTGAAAGGCCCGTCACATCCGAAATTACCCTGTCTTAAACTGTCTATTTAAATACATAAGAACATAAGCAGTGCCATAATGGGTTAGACCAATGGTCCATCAAGCCCAGCATCCTGTCTCAGACAATGGCCAATCTTTCTCTTGGGAGAAGTACCCAACAGGTAACAGTGGGCGACCCATTCCCTATTGTTGGGGGCTGGAACAGTAAGAGGTTACCAAAACTTACTTGGCTAATTAATGGACCTATCCTCCAAGGACGTACCCAATCACTTTTTAAAACTAGCTACACTACCCGCCGTGACCACTTACTCTTGTAGTAAATTCCACAAGATAATTGTGCGCTGAGTGAAAAGATATTCTCTTATTTGTTTTAAATCTGCTACCAGTTAATTTAACGGACTGTCCACTTGTTCTAGTACTCCTAGAGAGGGTAAATAACCGCTCCCTATTTGTGTTCCACACCACTCATGATTTTATAGACTTAAATCGTATCCTCTTTGTCTCTTCTCCAAGCTGAAGAGGCCTAACCCAAGCCTCTCGTATAGGAGCTGTTCCATAACCTTGATCATTTTTGTTGCCCTTCTCTGTACCTTTTCTAGTTCTACTATGTCTTTTTTTTGAGATGGGGTGACCCAGGTGCATTCGTACCATAGATCTATATAGATGCATTATGATATTTTCAGTTTTATTCCGTGTCCCTTTCCAAATGATTCTTAAAATTCTGTTTGCTTTTTTGATCACTGCTGCACACAGAGTGAGGATTTCAATGTAGTTGTCCACAAGAACTCCCAAGATTCCTTCCTGAGTGGTAACTCCTGATTTAGAACTCAGCATTGTATACATATATTTTGGGTTATTTTTCCCTATGTGCATCACTTTGTACTTGTCCACCTTAAATTTCATCTGCCACTTGGATGCCCAGTCTTGCAAGATCCTACTACAATTCTTCACTGACTGCTTGGGTTTTAACTACCTTGAATAACTTTGTGGTGTTTGCAAATTTGATTATCTCACTCTTTACTCCAGATCATTAATGAATGTATTAAACAACACTGGTCCTAGTACTGATCCCTAGGGCACTCCACTAGTTACTTCTCTCCACTGTGATAACTGACGTTTTAGTCCTACCCTTTGCTTATTATCTTTTAACCAGTTGCCAGTCCACGAAAGGGCACTGCCTCTTATCCCATGACTTCAATTTCCTCAAAAGTCTTTCATGCGGGACCTTATCAAACTCCTCCTGAAAGTCCAAATACGCTGTATTGACTGGCTCACCCGTATCAACATGCTTATTTACACCCTCAAAGAATTCCAATAGGTTAGTGAGGCATGACTTCCCTTTCCTAAATCCATGTTGACTCTCCCCCATTAAGCCATGTTTATCAATATGCTCAGTAATTCTGTCCTTAACAGCTTCCACCAGTTTGCCCAGCACCGGCATCAGGCTCACCGTTCTGTAGCTTCCAGTATCTCCTCGGAAGCCTTTTTAAAATATTAGTGTTGCGTTTGGTACCCTCCAGCCCTCTGGTACAGTAACAGATTTAAGAGAGAGGTTTCAAATTACCAATTGGTCTGCATCTTCATATTTAAGTTCCTTCAGAACTCTTGGATGAATACCATCTGGTCCTGATGATTTGATACTATTCAGTTTGTCAATTTGCTCCAGAACCCCCTCCAGAGTCACTCTTATTGGAACTTGAGATTATAAAACTGCTCCAAAAATTTAAAGCCAGTGAAATTTATTAATGACCTTAATGTATAATAAAACAAATTGGATTAAGCCTGTCCTAGATAGAAAGACAGAGGCAGGCAGTGTTGTAATGCTGATGCTGAGGTGGAGAGTTGGTGATTTTGAATTAATTCAAATTTTTTGCTCAGCAGAGTCATTGGAGTAAATTAGAGAATGAAGTGTAATTAATTTCCATGCTTTTTGGAGCTTAAGTTTTGTTATAGTGGATGTTGTTAAATAGTTTTTGTGTGTGTGTGTGTGTGTGTGTGTGTGTGTGTGTTTTAAAGGTAAGTTTTATTTACAAATGAGCCTATCTTTAATGTTTTTTTAAACGGTAAGGTTTTATTGGTTAAGAAATTTCCAAGCTTTTTTAGATGTGAGGATTGTGAATTTTTAACGTGTCATCTGAAGCCCCACCAGCCTTTATGATTGCGGAACCAGTCACCTCCCTGCAGCCCTGAAGAAGCAAATATAGAGACAAAGAACCAGATAATTGGAATTGGATCTAATACTTAGAATAATCATAAATAGAATAATAATAATTAGAACCAGGTATAAAATAATACCGTCTAATGGAAACATTGGGTGATTTCAGACGTTACGGCCACCCGAATTGACCGCAGGCCGTGGTGTGGTTTGGACCATGGGTGGAGGTCAAGGGGTGGGCGAACAGATGTCCCCCCACCCCCCCAATGGGGAACGAGACACCATGCCCCGCGGTCAATCCAGGCGGCCGTAACATCGGTTGGCTCACCCTACCGTGGAGGGGGCGGGGCCGTGTGGTGCTACGTGCGGCCCGATGGCCCCACCCCCCAGCGCGACGGGCAGGAAGTGTGGCCTATCCGGCCGCACCGCCCGCCCGGGACTGGGAAGGCGAACCCCGACCGTGGTGAAGGGTGAGTAAACAGTCGTGACGAACCCGTCACCACGGCCGTGGTGGCCTTTGACCACGCTTCGTTACCTCCAGGTGATGAGAGGTAACGAAGCGTGGTCAATGCAAATGCGGGCCGTGTTTGACTGCGGTGAACATCTGGCGGGTAGCAAACAGACGTTCACCGCAGCCCGTGTTGGACTGTGGTCGTGGCGGGGTGAATGTTTACCCCGTCACATCTGAAATCACCCATTATTTCAACGTTTCACAAAAAGAATCAGTTGTTATAATGTTTCAGAATACATGAACCAGATACAGTAACACTAAATCTAATGGAAACTGTATTTTAATGTTTCAACAAGAGGAAACTGAAAGCATGACCCCCAACTCCTACCATCTTGCTAAGTCTACAGTTCTAACTCCTGACTTGCCTTGCGAAGGACCCTGTGAGGTCTGAAAGCTTGCATACCTCCACCAACTGTAGTTGGTTCAATAAAATATATTGATGTACTACCTTGTCTCTGTTGTCTCAGTTAAACTTGGTATGTTGCCAAAATAGGTTAAAATTTGAGATCAGAAATATTATGGATTTGTGCGGGATTCCAGGGAGCTGGTGCCCCCAGCACAGTGCCCTAAGGTAAGGGACATGATGGGTCTGGCAGCCTGTCCCCCGCATCTCCCCACTTGCTGAGTGGATCCAAGCCATGGAGGGCAGCAGCTGGGAAGAGGGGACCAGATTTTTTTTTTTGGGGGGGGCGCTAGCCAAGGGGAAGGAGGAGGGGGGGCAACATTGCCTAAAGGGGAGGAGGGGGGAGGCCACTGGGGGTTAAGGAGAAGAAGTAGAGGGTGGGAGGGCTCAACGGGGAGCTAGGGGACAAATGGGCTACAGAGAAGAAAGAGGGTGGGAGGTATCAGCCGGAGGGGCAAAATGGGGCTATGGGGAAGGACAGGGTGGGAGGGGTGAACTGGGGCTATAAAGAAGGGAGGAAAGGGTGGGGGAATGGGGCCTAGGGGAAAGGAGAGAGTGGAGGTGGCCAAGAGGGGCTAGGGTGAAGGAGAGGGTGTGAGGACTCAACATGGAGGCTAGGGGACAAATGGGGGCTATGGGTAAGAAGGAGAGGGTGGGAGGGGTGAACGGGCTATGGGGGAGGTGAGTAAGGGGAAGGAGAAGAGGGTGGAGGAAAATGGGGGGCTAGGGGCAAGGAGGAGATGGTGAGGTATTCGAATAGGGTTAGAAGGAAGGAGGAGAGAGTGGGAAGGTGAAGAGACTCGCGCACACACAGGCACACGTGTATAGACATGCATACACACGCAGAGCCCGACGTTAGCTAGTATGTGATCCCTTTCCAGTTCCTTCATCTGGCTCCTGGATCCATTTCCCACCCCAAGCACTGAGAGACTGAATTCAGACTAAGGGAGTAGAAACAAGGGCATGCACACAAAGACAGAGGCTCAGAGCCCTCCTGTCCCATCATCTTGCCATCAAGTCAGATGGCACCTTGACCGAAGACGGCGAATGATCCCTCGCTATCCGAGGTAGAGCTAGGGCACACAGAGAAAGGGCCCCTGTTTCCTCTACTCTCTGAACAAGAGTGCATGGGTGCTCCCCCATTAGGGGAAAAGTCCCCCCATACAGCCACAGGCCCTCTCTATTCCCTCTTGGGTGGCAGAACAGCTGGAGAGGGGTACAGGAAAGGCAGGCGCTGCTGTTGCCGTTGCCACCCAGGAGGGAGAAGAGAGGTGCCACAGCTGGTGGGGAACATCCCTGTCTTCTCCAGTACGGCTCCCCTCAGATGAAGCTGCCCCCCCCCCCCCGGTTCAAGCCATAACTCCAGATCGCCCCACCGCTCTGGTAGCAGAAGCAGCACAATGGCCCCAACTACCCCCCCCCACCCCCTCCAGTCAGCAGCAGCGGCGGCACACTGGCCCCAGCTGAATTCCTGCCCTCAAGCTCGCCTCGAACTTACCCTTGCAGCTGGCTCTCCTATTTACTCCCTCACCTCAGCTCATGGACTCGCCTAGCTCCTTGCGCCCACTGCCACTTCACTACTGTTCCACCTATTTATTTATTTATTTCATGGTATTTTATCCCATACCCTCCTGCACCATAGCATCTCGGGGCGGCATACAACAATCATTCAAAATAAAACCAACGATAAAAAATACCAGGTAAATTTTTTAAAAACCATAAAATACTAGAAGAGCAGAAAGCAATGAGACACCCCCCCCCCCCCCCCATCTCCCTCCCCAAAGGTCTGGTGGAACAGCCAGGTCTTACACTGTCTCCGAAAGGAGGGGAGGTCCGGGGCCAGCGGGTCTCTGTCGGGAGATCATGGCTGGAGATTGGGGAAACGAACAGAAGGAAATGTTAAAGTTGTGTGACTCTTCAGGGGCTGACCCTGGCTCCCCCCCAGCTGAACCTGCCCCTTCCCCATGCCTCTGAAGCTGGCAGCCCCAAGCTCTTACCTGCTGCCTGAAGGTGGAGGAGCAGGAAAGACATCAGCAGGGCTAACTGTGAATAACAATATATGCACAACTTAATATATGCATAACTCTCGACAACCTTTTCCAGCGGGATAGCCTCCCGCAGTGCTGCAACTGCGCTTGTGCAAGAACGAATTTTTCCACATTAATAACTTAATAATGAAGCCGCCCCGAGTTGCTTTGTGAGCAGGAGGGTTGTGGGATAAAAGAAAACTGAAATAAATAAAAAAATAAAATAACTCTAAACACTCTGTCCATCCTAAGCGAGTGATGGACTGCTCAGGCTACATGCATGTGAATTTGTGAGACACAACTCGCTGAAATGGGGACGATATCAGCCTGCATAAAAAGTTCGGACTCCTCTAAAATGATATGACACAACTTTAAAATTGTTATAACTTTATATTAGCTTACTCATTTGGCTTCAGATTTGATGTGTACCACCCTACCTCCTAAAAGGAATGCCTGTTGCAATTTTGAGAATAGAAGTTCTCAAATGGTGCAATTTTGAGAACATAAGTTCAATCCATTTATTCAGAAGAGCATTTTAAAGTTTTGTTTACAGTGGGAGTGTAGCCTACCTTTAACTATGCAGCCGCTACTGTCTATTTCACAACACTAATAAGAGAGACTGTCTCTCAGGTTACTGATCTCTGCATATTAGAGCAAGAATCTTTAGTTGTGTTTTCAAAGGAGAAGACCCCTTTGGAGTGGCATCTCTTAAAAAAAAAAAAAAAAAAGACAGCTTTGCAAGCTGTCAAGGACCCCACTTCTTTGCAAAGCTACAGCTGTGCACATCTCTAGCTAAGTCTTAAAAATACAAGCCTTTGGAACCTAATGATTAGAGATCCTGTTAAAATCTGTTTTGTTGTCATGTATGTTGCTGTAACTACTTAGGTTTTTACTTAAATTTCAGAGAAATTGCAGCCGGATATATTTGAAGGGAACGAAGCATGTGCTCAGCAAGGAAGGCAAGACTTGACTGGACATGTCCAAAGACAGGACATAGGGAAAGCTGTAGTCTTCTAGAGTAGCACTACATACTATCTAGTGGGTACCATCCTAGGCACTTAGTTTTGAAATGGTATTTTAGGAGTGTGTTCTAGAAAATCCTAGTAGCTGATCATGAGGTGGCGCTTGTGTGCGTGTGCGTGAAAATAGCGTCCACTCCCCCCCCGGGTCCCCTCCCGGTGAAAGGTTTTCGAATAGTTAATCTTTGGCTCCAAAGTTGGGAGAACATTTTGTCACTCTTTGCAATTTGCAAGGAGAGTTCACATCCTTGGGAGAAATCAAGTAATAAATAACACTAAAAGGCTAGTTTTTAAAAAAGTAATTGCGTGAATTAGTAGAGTGTTCTGCTTTCTATGCTTTTGTTCTCTGGAGAGCATCAGTTCTCATTCCAAACGCTTTTGGAGCCAGGCATCTTAGCATTTGAGACTTCCAAAGTAATTCACTTTGACCTTCGCTGCTGTTTGAGCTCTGCAGTGGGGCTTCGTCTGTAAGGTCAATAAAAAAAAGCATGGAAGGAAGGAAGGATGCAGGTATGACTCTGATAGCTTCATCATCCTAGCTACTCTCTTTCATGGTTCCTGCCTTGATTCTTTGTGGGACCCGGGCAAAACATGCATCTCACAAGCAAGCTTGTTTCATAGTTGCAAGTGTCCTTCAGAGTGCTTCAGACCATTGTGAGATGACAGCAATGAACTCAGACCTGGTTTCTCTTGAGATACGACTCTCAAACCAGACGTCTTCTGTTAAGAAATATTTCTTGAATGAATCTACTTCATAGCTGGAATGGTAACAAATGTAAAAGTTGTTAGTTTAAGAAAAGTTTGATTACTTTTAAAATAATAAGTGTGAAGGATAACTAAAGGAAAGGAAGTGCAAGAAGTCACTTCCTTTGATTGTCAGGTTCCCAATGTCCTTCACCCTACTTATTTAATCTCCTCTCCTTTTTGATTATTTCTAACAATATTTGGGTTAGCAATGTTGAATTTTCAGTTGATCTCCCCAGTCTTTGCCTTATCAAAGCTGTGATTGTATTGGCAGTATAGTTTGCGGACACTGCAGTCCCTTGTATTATTTTACATAACTAAACTAAAAAATGCTTAGTACTTTTGCATTATTGATGGCTTTTAACAACATTAGTCCTGTATTCTGCAAGAGCAGTGTGGATGCCTACCTCTTCTTTTTCATGTAGTCAAGTCTTGACAAGATCAGGGGTGTAGTCAGGAAGTGTGACAAGCATTTAAGTATAAATCTAATTTTTAGAATTGCTTCTCTCTGCTACGTTTGTCTGTCTTCCTCTTTCTTGTCCTGCATTGTATTTTCTAATTTTTCCTATATTGGTATGCTTCTCCCCCAGTCCGTCCTCTACTTCTCTTTTCTAATTATCCTCATTTCTCACCTATTCATCTACACATCCACTTCCTCTTACTGTCACAGTAAGTTTATAGCTTCAGTGCAGCTCATCTCCATGTTTCTTCTCTGGAGAAAAAGCTCAGGCTTGTGCATGAGGCACCTGCTCAGGATATTCTGTCTTGCCTTGGAGCATTCACATGACTTCTCAGTTCCAGAGTCAAACAACTTTGTGTGAGCATTCTGTAGTAACTGCCTCTTGTGAACAAATCTTCATCCTCACCCTGCTGGCAAAAAGACATCTGGTACCTTTGCTGTTCAGCCAAGATCCTACTTGACTTGGCCATCAAACAAGACATTTTGTGTACACACTCTGATTTTATATGTTGTGTTGTACTTTCCAGAATAAAGTACAATCCTTCAGATGAAAGAGTGCCTACTTAAGATTGTGTGACCACTGTTTTTTCTCCACTATAACAAAATGCTTTGAGATAACAATTTTTGTCAAGTTTATTGCTTACTTAGGGTTGGCAAACCAGTTAATTGACTAGTCAAATGTTGTCAACTGCCTGCCTGTTTGACTGTGGTCAGATATTTCATGAAGCCAACCAAGAATGGCCTTGGAGAGGTGGTGACCTGTATTTTTATTGCGCCATGGTCAGAGACCCATGTTTACTGCACATAAAATCTAAATTGTGCAGCTAGGGAAGTCAGATTCGTTCACTGAAAGCAGAACAAGTTTGCATAATTTTAAATTTACGTTTTTTAAACTTGTTACCCCCCTTTTCTGCTAAAGGTGGCTTACAATGGTAAAATATAAAACCCACACAAAACAAATACAACAAACAAAACACCCCACAACCCCAAACCATCCCCATGCACAAGTTTGGTTTCTAGTGTATGGAAAGCAGAAAATACACCTGTCCAGCAGTACAGCCCAAAGAGCCCCCACAAGCATGCACACTCGCCGCCCCCCCCAAAACCCCGCCTCAAAAGTAAATATATCCCAGATCACAAAGTGATTTTTGGTTGCTTTTTGGTAAAGGTTGGTCTGGAGAGGGAAAACTACACACAGGAGAGTGTTTCTTTGCAATGGACAGTTTTTTCCTTTCACCTTAAACGGTCAATCCCGAAATGAAACCTGCACTACAATAGTCACTGAGGCAGAGTGCCCATTGTTTTCATGGCATAATGTGTCTATATTTTCAAAGGCATTTTTTGGATAGATCACTTGTTTTAAAAATTTGATTGAATGAAACTCACTATGATTGTTTTAAAGGAGGTTCTTGCGTTTTAATTCCGTTAAACTATGAATTCAGATTTCACCACTTTATTTAACAGCATATCAGTTTGCAGAATGTTTTAGTTTGAATAGTGAAAACCAGAATAAAGTAACATTTCAAATATTTGACATTTTTGATTTTGCCGCTGTTCTGATCCACTCTAAAACATAAATGCTGTGTGCTATTTATAAGTTACAGCTGATGCGTTGCTTGCATTCTTGTTTCCTCAAATGGTTGACTTCCAAGCACAAAACTTCTGTAAAGTGAATTTTAACAAAGGACTTCTTTCCACAATTTAATGTGGCCTGATGGCATATAACCAACTGACTGTTAAATGACACACAAGGGAAGCTATTGATCTGTGACCTTTGAAGAATTTTACTGAGAAAAGCTTTAAACAAAGTGTCCAGTGTTCACAGAGCAAGATTAATATCTGTTTTTCAAGCTGTTGTACGTCTTATCTGCACTGCAATGGCTGCATCTTGAGTCTAGCTCTCCACCATTCGATGTGGAGAATCCTCCTTTAAGTAAAGCTGATAGAAATATCAACTTTTCACTTACATTCCTGCAGTTTGGGGGACAAATGATGAAGTGGAAAATGGAATCTTTACATAAATGTGAGGAAATTTATCAATGACTATTTTGATCAGTTGATTAAGCCAGAGGTTGCCTGATGCGTTGCTCAAAGCTGAACATGCAAGATAGGCTTCTGGTTTTCCAGACCTGGATGAAGGTTGGTTTGGGTTCGGGCCTCTTGAAACAGCTGTTTTCCTTGCTGCTGCCATGGATAGTGTTGTCTGTTTCCTCTCCTCTGCATGCTTTGTATTACAATTCAACATGCTTCCGTCTCCCCGCTTTGTGAACTATCTTTCTTTGCCTTTGTTTCAAACGCTAGAGGGTGTTCAGCTCATGTTCAGTTCAACATTTTGAATTTCAGTTGTCTCCCTGAAGAGAAGGCTGATTTATCTAGCTCTTTCCCATTGCAGACCACAAACCACTCCTTTGTCCTTGGAAGCTTCCTAGAGTCCTGCCAGCTTCTGCGTCGAGGCCTCTCCCTTAGTCACTCACCCCTGTTTTGGCACTTTCGAGAAATATTTTTCCATTAAATTAAACACCCCTTTCTTAGTGTTCTCTGACAACTACCTTGGCCACCCTTTGCCAGACTCCCGAAGAGAGCTTTCCACTATGCATCTCCTCGGAGTTACCGTCTCTCAGACTGTTGCCATGACTTCTGCAGGGGAGCCTCTCATAGCAAGTTCTTTCCCGGCTACCAGCAGCCTCTCTGTAGTGGGACTGCAGCCTTTTACCCCGGCTATACCTGATCAGTCACTCACATCTGAGATAGTAGCTGTGTTCTCCATTAATACCTTTGTACCTTCAGCAACATAGGATTTATACACTCATCACAGCTGGTTACCCAGAAGAAAGCACTTCCAGATTCCTGATTTTTATAAAAGTCAATAGGGTCACTCATGCTTAAAACATTTCTGGAGGTCTTCGGATTGACTGGATACACTTTATGTATGTAAAAAAGAAGCATTACAGACAAATGTAGAAATGTCATGGTACTTAGATTATATTAGCTAACTGAAGCTAGGCCCTAGCTAGAAACCGAGACTAACTTGCTGTTGTAGGATTCTTCCCAATTTATAAAATTGTGTGGTCATGTGTGATCACACAATCTAATTTATGTCCATCTGGATATCGCATGTATAGCTAGGTTGGGATAAAACTAAGATTTCTCTTGCATCTGAGCACCTGAATTATCATTCATAAAAGGTTGGGGAACCTTTTCTATCCCTGGGAAAATTAGTACAAGATCCAAGGGCCATATAGAGGTTGGAGCAGGGGTGTGCCCAGGAAGAGGAAGGTTCAGATCATGAATCTAAGTCCATGATCTGTCCCCTATTCTTGTGTGCATGCCTTCATCTCTGGCCCCTTTAGCCTTAGCCCAGTTTTTTGGTGCTTGAGGGTAGGTACTGGTTACAGGGGCTAGATCCAGAAACTGTAAAAGAGTTGCATATAAAATTTAGCCATGGGCCACATTTGGTACCTCCCTGGGCCTGAGATTTCCCACCCCTGATTTAGATGTACTGAAGAACTAAATCGATAACACCTGTGTAGAAGCTGCATAGTGTTGTTGCAATGTTGATATCTTAATAGGGGTGTGCAACTTGTTTTTTAGTTACTGAAATGAATGGGAGCTAAAGCTGCGAAAAAGAATGAACAAGAAAATGACAGTTTGCTTTCATTTGTTTTTGTTAAAAAAAACTTGTAAAAAATCAAATCAAATCAAATTTGTTTAGCGTTAGCCATAACAACAATAAAACCATACAACAATACAATCATAAAAATCCCCACTGTGTTGTGCGTCCAAAGAATGACCACCGGGACCATTCTGTGCATGCGCAGCCCTTTTCCAAGATGGCGCCGGGAGTATTGCTGCCATTTTGGAAAAAGACAGCTGGTCTGCACATTCGCAGTGGCCAATTCTGCATGCGCAGAATGGCCACTGTGCATGTGCAGACTGGCTGCCCTTTTCCAAAATGGTGGTGATGCTGCCGACGCCATTTTGGAAAAGGGTGTGCATGCGCAAGAGCGGTCCAGCAGCCATTTTATGCATGAGAAATGATTTTATTTTTTTTTACATTAAAATAGTTTAAAAAATAAAGTTAACAAATACGAATGGGTTTTTAACAATGACCCGAAAACAAATGGATTTTTAAAATGGAAAACGTAAATTAAGTAAAGTTCTGCACACCCCTATATTTTAACATGGCTTCAAGTTTTGGACATGAGAATTGGCCTTGTATGCATGTCATTAACAGTCACGTTAGAGAGCTGCCTATATTTTTTTCATCATAAATTTGAGAGCATTCATCTGCTTTTGAATTATTTTATAGAAAGAGACTTTAATCCAGGTCAGAGTCTCATTTTGCTAAGAATTATTCAATGACCCATCCCCTTCCATTACCTTTCTGCAGTCTGCCAGCTTAGGTTTAAATAGTCTTTAGCTGTGGTTGCTAATACGTAGTACCTTCAGCAGTTGTTGGTTGCTGGTTTAATATTAAATTTGAATTTGGTTTTGAATTTGTGTAGTAAAAGTGCTAAGACTGAAAATTCATGATCCAGTTTACTAATTAATGGGAGTGCCTTTGTGGACATTTGCTTTCATATCTTCTTCCACAAGGACCTAAAACTATAGAGGAAGCCATGATATTTTCTGATTTAACTTCGTTTAGTATGTGTCCACATTTGTATTGGCTTGAGCAGCTTAACTGTTTCCCAAAACTAGAATATTTTGTACTAGTTATAAACTGGTACTTAGTATTTTAGAGGGGTCTTCAACCTGTCTGGCTTTTCTCACACCTACTTAACTGGTAAAGGAAGAATTTTGCAAGTTGGTTTTTTTTACTTTCCTAGAGGACAGATGTTAGCCAGCTTCTGGCAGTTGCTTGGATTTCATACACACTTTGATTAATGTAAGCTGTCCATCATTACCTCCAGTGCTGTTACTAACATTGGAGCTCCATACCCTGTAGTCAAAATCAAGATTAGATAAGTTTCTTCTGACCAGCTTAGTTCACTTCCCTTTCTGGAAGATGAGTGTTGATCCTAACAAAGCAGGTGGGAAAATGTTATGGACTAAGGGGCAATACATGGTGAACCTGAAGGCAACATGTATCTGGTTTAAAATCCTGTAGGGAGGCAGGCATGCACATTATAATTAGGGCCGCAACCTGATATCCTTTTTGTCGATGAATCAATTAATTTGTGCATAAATTTGCAGATTCACATAATTTGCGTGCGTGGGGTAAACTTCCTTTCTGCTGGAATGTGTCCCCTTGAGCTACTGACTCAGAACTATGGACTGTCAGAAGGTCCTGGCAGCCAATCGATTAATCTCCCTCCCATTGGAGGTCTGCCTGGCCTCAGACCTCCCCTCTTTCCATAGACAGTGTAAAACCTGGCTGTTTTGCCAGGCCTTTGCTGAGGGAGGCCGGTGATTGGTGGGTTGGGTTAGGGTGGGAGCTCTTTTTGGTTGGGATATTTTAATGTCTGCTTATGTTTGTTTTTATAATGTTGTTAGCCGCCCCAAGATGCATAAGCAGGTCTAAACTTGAAGAATTGTCATGTTTGTAGTGTCAGAGGGACTCATTCCATAATTCTGGCCAGAATATGGCAGTTTCTTTTTAGTGGCAGATTCAGATTAGATCATTCCAGGTTTTGCACCAGACAGAGGTAGGAAACAGTCTGGAGATAGGAGTTGGTTAAGCTGGGTGTTGAACAGGGAGTAGACAGAAATAAATTTGCCTGTATGTTTTGCATTGAGAATACTATTTATTTTTTATTCACCAATTATACTGGGACACAACAAACCTCAAGCAGGCTTTGATCTACTGTAGGACAAATTGTGTTTAAAATGTGTTAGCTGGGTGGGGTCATGGTCAGCCCTATGATCCTCCGAGTATTTTAGTGTTTAGAATACTTTCCCGAACAGAAAAGTTTCCCTAGTCCCAACTCAAGTTTTTATACTTAAATAGGTTGTGTTTTAAAACTTGTGCTAATACATTTATGTTCCTTAATGTTAATATGCATATTTTAAAACACAGCTAGGCATGATGGTAGGATGTATGCATTACTCTGCCTACCTTCCAATTGCTTTTGCTGTTACACAAAAAGATGTGGAATTTGGAAATGACCATCTTAAAATTTTGTTTGTTCGTGAGAAGTGTTACAAAGACTGTTGTTCACCTTGATATGATTTAGTGAAATTTCCTGTTTCATAGGGGTAGATCTCATGCATGCTAAAATGCTATTCTGTTCTACTGCTGTCGTGCAGCATGCTATGATACTCGATGTTTTTGGAGTAGATTCACTTGCTGCTGTTTGTGTCATTGAATGAGGATGTGCCTGATAACTGTTTAGAATAGTTATATAGATATGAAATGAAAATGAGTGCTTTTTGTACCTGAATGAGTTTGACACTCATAGTTGTTGAATACCTCTCTCATTATTGTTACAGAACAGGGGGTTTGATTTCTTTATGGAAATAAACTAGTAAAAATAGAACCTTGAAATTATTCTGAAATCTGTTGTAAAAATGTAAATGTAGTTTAATGGTACTATATTGGCAAAATTGTTTTAATGGGTTTATTTTTCCTAAACAGTCCATAAAATAGCCATACGTCTTTAGTCTTTTTATATGCTGTGAATATTTAATATAAGCATTTTAACCATCACTACTTTTTTTGCAGCTTCCAATAAAAGCTGGCCAGCAGAATAACCACACCAAAGTCAGTACAGAACATAACAAGGAATGTCTCATCAACATTTCCAAGTACAAGTTTTCCTTGGTCATAAGCGGTCTCACTAATATCTTAAAAAATGTTAACAACATGGTACGTCTTTATGGCTTTGATTTGTTGGATGTTTTTGAAACTAGATAACATGGACATTTCTTTACAGGAGCTTGCTTTGTCAAATGTTTATACTGATGAAATTGGTGTCCCAATTGTTGCTTCATGCTGAGCAGTTGATGTGTTAGCAAGTAACTTATATTGTCTTAGATTTGAACATGATAAAGCTGATTAACTATTAACATAAATGTTGCACTGTAAATGGTGGAGAGGATGTAGTTGCACTATCTGAAAACGAATGGCTGTGATGTTGGATTTAGTGACATCGTCTGTGCTGTCCAGTGCTGTAATAGTGGGAAAAGTGCTAAGCGATAATTCAAAAGTATGAAAACATCGCGTTGGGACTTGTTCTCTTCAAGTTTCATTAGTAATCAGGGTGTAGATGCCTGCTCCGCACTGTGAGAGCAGTGCATTTGAAACTGTGAAATGGGTTCTGTCCATACAGCTGAAGTGTCTGGAGGTCTGAGGTATGGGTGGTCTTGCCGAATGGTCATGGGAGGATCATGGAGGGTATCCAGAAGTGAAGTTGATGTGCAAGCCAGTGGATTGAAATCGGGAGTCAGTTTTTAGTTGTATGTAGCCCTGAGATGCCGTAGGCATATGCTACGACTCACAAATATATATAATAAATAAATAATAATAAATAATAAAAATATGAGCAACCATGCTGGTGGGGGTTGGCTGGGGGTGGGGTGGGAGTCCAAACACAGGGTCAGTATTCAGACCATGTGTCTGAAGCTAAAGGTCAGTCCAGGTAGAAGTGAGGAATGGAAAGTAAGCAAGAGGGCTGGAAGGCAGGTCTGTAGGAGGCTGGAGGGGTGCAGCCGTAAGGACACCTCTGAGTCAGGGCTGGTAGGGTCAGATGCAGCTAGCAGGGTTCCAGATGAAGAGAGAGGCAGCCAAAGGACAAAGAAGAGCTGGATCCTGGGGAAGCAGGGAGCTCACTCATTCGTGTTTGAGGATAGGGACTGAATCCGTGATCTAGACCCAGGAATTGGCTGGATTTGGCCCACAGGTTAAGATTTCCCCTCTCTGGCCTAGCAATTCCCAGTGGCATGTGAATGTGTGTGTATACAGTAGAATTAGTTAAATAGGAGGACTAGGATCTAGCTGTGGCCTTAATTAGTTTCAAAAATAAGTCTTCCACGACACAGTATCTGTTGTACGAAAGATAAAGGGACTGCCATGATATACTCACAACTGATAAATTAGAGGACAGACCAAATACTTTTGGTCTTGATTTGACTGTTGATCCAAAAGTTAATCTTCTGGTGACAATGGTCTTCACCAGGTTTCTCATGGTTGAAAATGATGTAGCTCTGCCTTGTCCCTGGTAATATTCAAGGCCAGAGACAGTGTTCCATTGCATATGAAAGCTAAAGATGCATACATTTTAAAGCCAGTACAAACGTAGTTATCTATTACAATGATTGTTGAAGAGTGATGACTACCGGTGGTTCCAAGGGGTGCATGAGCAGTTTGGAGGAAAGTCGCAGACACACTATTTGAACTTCAAGCCACTATAACACACATCCCTTGTGTAATTCCATGTTTAGGAAAGGTCTTGATAAGAAGCTTCATGCTGTGTTTCTGAACATACATCTGAACTAATCTTCAATTGACTTTAAATATAACATGATTTAAGAGCTTTTTACAGAGCTTTCTATCTACAGACCATGGAACCAGCTATATATGTGGCCAATCCTCTTGACTTTGCAGATCCCAGTATTAATACATTGTCACTGGAGTTTGTAGTAAAATCAGATGCAGCCTAAATGCACAGTAGATAAAATCTTGCATCCTACATTTACCATGCAGTATCCGGCAGCATAGTGTGTTTATTCCTGTGGTCTACCCAAGACTCTGCAGCAGCCAAAGACGTTTGTAGCTATGGATTCCGTGAAAGTCTCAGCCTTGTTAAGTAATACGTTGGCAATAAAGTACAGCATGGAACAAATCACGTATTTGAGCAGTAACTGATACTCAAATGTTCCTAAAAGGAAATGTGGATTTTGGAACTAATGCCTGCATTCACAAGATTGAATAATTTATAAGGCTCACCAGTTAGCCCTGCTTGATAATGTTTATGCCTATCCTGGACTTTTGTGTATAATACATATATAAGTGACTTCCTCCTCTTGTGCTACTAATTGTGGCAACTATTCAGTTAGTTTTCATGTTGGTTGTAATTTTTAAAAATGTGAACCAAGAAGTGATAGACTAGAACATTCGCCTCTTAAAACCCAGCAGGTTTTCTTCAGGGAGAGTGTGGTGTGTGTGTGCGTGTTACAAGTCAAGTTTCAGTATGTGAATTAAACCTGTATCTCATCTTCTAGAGAATATTTGGAGAAGCTGCTGAAAAGAACTTGTATCTCTCCCAGCTGATTATTCTGGATACACTGGAAAAATGTCTTGCAGGGGTGAGTTGTCAGTTCTAAAGCAATTGCTGTGTTCTGGAATCAGACAGACGGTGAGCAGAAGTGATAAAAGTAGGCTGTGTGCACACATGCTAGGTGGTTTAGCCAGTTTGATTTATGTGGAGTTACTGGATTAATGACAATTTTAGAAAAATCCTATGAATCAATAGTGGAATCCTGTTAAGTTGAATTTTGTGGGATCTCTAAAAGAAATCCAGCTTATGCCGCTCACCTGAATGGTAGGGAACAAAAGTGCTGCACTCGTCTGTGGTACGAGCCCCGTGCTTGGCTCCAAGCTGTGCCTGCCTGCGCTGCAGGCCCCCGACTGAGCTCCAGCCTTGCAATACAAGGCACAGAGCTCCTGTTCCTTGCTGCTCGCTGAGCAAGGAAGTTTGCAGTGCAGGCAGGGGATGCAACCACTTCAGGTTTGGAGAGTTTATATGCAGTATTTTAACGACAGGCTGCCAAGAAATCATGAATACACACTGGAGTGGATTTGTTCTAGTAGGGGTCCTATGCCATCTTTTGCACCAGGGCCTATTTCTACCTAGCTTCACCCCTGCTATATACACCGTAACATTTGAATTATCAGGGTACAAGATTTGATTTACCCCGAACAAGAAGAAATACATTTGTTAGGCCTGTGGCTGGGGAAAACAGATTTCTTCGACTTAATCAAGAATTCCAGTTTGACATAAGCTTGACTTAATTGGATCCCTCTGTATAACTGATTAACAGTGATGGAGAAGGTTTCCCTTTACCCCCTGAAAGTGAAGTATATTAGAATGCCTCCATTTTTAGCTAAATACCCGTTTGTCCATTTGCAGAATTAAACTATTTTTTCCCTCCATAACGCTTTTTACTTCACAAAATGCACTGCATATAGCACCATGAAAAAAAGCCATTTATACGCATGGAAAATGGCCTTCAGTATTGAAACAGAATTCAGTCAGACCTGTTCCCTGAGTTAATACAAACTGTGGTTCGGTGAGGTTTTTTTAAAATACGTTTCCAGCAAAAGAATAAAAATAGTTTCTTCTTTCTTTAACCAGGGCAAAAAATAAATGAAGGATAGTTTAACAAACATTCAAAACAGCAAACATTCTGATTTGAAACATGCTTTGTTAAAACTACTTTTAAATCTATGTAGGCAATGATAGTCTTCTTTAAAGAAACTGGAGATTTCTTGTAATTTTATGCAGCTTTATTTCAGTTATACACACCGATAGAAATCTTCTGTTGACATACCAAAGATTACTTTTGCAGGTATTTCCTAGTTAACCTCCTTCTAGCTTTAAGTAGGAGTCTAGTCCTGAGGTTTCCAAAGAAGCTTTTCTTATTTTGTTTAAATCTGTTTTTTTACCTTTGGGACGCAAGCAGCTGTGCGGCTCCTCCTGCTAAACTCTGTAATTGGAAAGCCAAACTTCAGTCTGGATGGAGTCTAGTTTCTGTTTATTCCTGGGCTTTCCTTTAAGCTCAGTTTCAGGATGAATGTAATGAAATCATCTAAGCTGTTTGAATTCCCTTGTTCTGATTTTAAAGCTTTCTTAATGTAATTGACAGAGATGGGTTTGGTTTGACACCTTATAATGTAATACATGCAACTGGGTAGAAGTATGAGGTCATGTACTCTCTTAAAAGATATGAATGTAGCTGAAAGTTTTAGGGTAAATTACAGCTGTTCATAAATTTAGTAATCTGTTTCTGGGCTTTCCTGTCTCTTTGAGATAGGATAAATAAGACTTTCTAAAGAGTTAAGGCGTGATGCACGCTTCATTATAAAGCATGAACATACTTTCTCCCCCTGCTCCCGGATCCTCCTCCATACAGGTAGCTCTCCCTTTGACCTCCAGGAGGCAGTACTCAAAATTCTCCTTTTTGCACATGTGTACCGAGCTACCCCCTTCGTCTTCAGTCTAATCTCTGCCTCGGACCGACAGGAGGCCATTTGCGGTGCTCCGTATAGGGGTACGCACGAGAAAAATCTTCTTTAATGTTCGGATTGAGCTGCTCGCAGGTGGCAGACTGCAGAGAGGAAGGGCAGTGGGGCTCCTCGGCGGGGCCGCAGGGCGTGTGTTACCAGCCGGGCCCTGGGAAACAGCGGTAAAGCCCAGGCCAGCTCCCTCGCAAGTACCTGGGAGTGGGGAAGCAGAGCAGGGACAAGGACTCCGATGACAGTGCATCCACAGTCCTAGCTGGCTATCCTCCGCCTCAGAACCGATTGCACGTTGGCGTGGATCAGTTTAGGCTGGAAGCACCACAACTGGCAGCCCAAGACACGGTCTCCCACGGGAGCAGTGGCGGGCATAATGGAAAGTCGCACACAGGAGGAAGCAACCGCTGACACGCAAGTAATACAGCAGGACGCCTCCATTGCATCTCTGTCTTACTATAGACAAGGTTCTAGAATCACTTAATAAACTTTGTGACTTGCAGGTAAAGGGTGAAAGAAAACGATTTCCCACCAAAACCCCTCATAAGGCAGTGTCCAAAAGAGCGGGAAAATAAAAAAAACCTCCAGGGGGCGCTGTTGCCCGCCTGTTAGCCTCCTCACAGTCGTCGGGGGAAAGCTCCACGGAGGAAAGGCCCAAGCGCCTCAGGGCCCAGCCCCAGACCAGAGGGACCTCCTCCTCTGAGGATGCTTCCCAAGGGGAAAGGTCGGACATTGAGGAGGGCGAGTCCCTGGCGTCTATGGCTGACCCAAGGACAGGGACAGGCAGTTTCCTCTCCAATACAGGGAGGAGCTCCTAGAGCAAATAATAAAGGCTCTTCAGCTGCAGGAAAAGTAAAAAAAAGGGGACTCCTTCGACTCTCAGCAGGAGGAGGAAAGGGAATACATACCCAGTGTCCACGGTAAGGACCTAGGGATCCCGCTAGATAGAGCCTTTGAGAGACTAGTCCTGGATGAGTGGAAATCTCCGGACAAGGCTCACAGAATGAATAGAACTCAAGACTCCCTCTACCTTTTTTCTAGAAAAAAGGAACCACTTAAAAAAACCAAAAACTAAGGTGGACACCACTGCAGCATCCCTGGCCAGGCAAACGGTGTTCCCCACAGAGGGGGATTGTTTCCCGAAGGACCCAACCGATAGAGCAGTGGATATGATTCTCAGGAGGGTCCTTGCCTCTTCTGCTAATTCTCTCAGGATTAACATTCTGTCTTCCTATGTAGCATGAGCCCTGTGAGCATGGTTCCAGGAAGTTCAGGACCCAGGGTTGTCAGATAAAAGGTCCTAGACCTTGTCTTCTCGCATCCTTCTGGCTACTTCTCTGCTGGCTGATTCCACCATGGATGCCATGACATGGTCAGCCTGCTCAGTCGCAGGTTGCATGGCAACTACAAGGAGAATTTGGTTGAGATCCTGACAGGGAGACTCCATAGCAAAGAATCTATTGGTGGCAGGGCCATACAAAGGGTCCAGATTGTTCGGTACGTCCCTAGATAAGGTCCTAGCAGACACTGCCAACAAGGCAAAGACTAAAACCCTCCAGCAGTTTGCCTCTAAGAGGAGGCCCTTTCGGGGCTCTTCCTTCAGGTTTGGGAGTATCTCAGGGGGGTTCAGGAAGTTTCAACCACAGCGCAATAGGGATTCCAACCAGAGATTTTCCATTCGTCCCAGAGGCCAAAGGCAGAATAGGTTTGAGCGACAAAAGCCCAAGGGGTCGGGCCCCACTCAAGCCAAACAGGACGCATGACTATGGTGAGGGCACAAGGGTAGGGGGCAGACTTTGGGATTTTGCAGAAACCTGGGGACATTCAGTCTCAGACCAGTGGGCTCTAGACATCGTCAACACAGGTTATTCCATAGAACTCACTCGGACTCCCAGAGAAAGGTTTTTAGTCTCCTCCCATTCCAACAACCCTTCAAAGCATCAAGCAATGCTCCTCGAAATTCACTGCCTACACGCTATCCTAGCCATAGAAGGAGTCCCAGAAGAGGAGTGTGGTCTAAGACTTACTCCATTCTATTTTTGGTAGCAAAAAGTCAGGGGATTGGAGAGCGGTTCTGGACTTAGTCACTCAACAAGTCTAAAACGGCAAAGGTTCAAAATGCAGACCGTCAAATCCATCTCCCAGAGTCTAAGACAGAGGGACTGGATGATCTCCATAGATCTGAAAGATGCCTACCTACATGTGCCAATTGCACAGACAATATCTCAGATTCTGTTATCAAGAGACTCACTGGCAGTACAGGGCCCTCCCGTTCGGACTGTCCTCAGCCCCACGAACCTTCACGAAGCTCCTTATGCCCGTTATAGCCAATTTCCGCAGAGAGGGAGTTCATGTCTATCCCTACCTGGATGACATCCTCAGCAGAGCCCAGACAGAGGACAAACTTCTAGCAGACAGAGACAGGGTCATTCACTATCTAACCAGCCACGGTTTCCTCCTCAACACAGAAAAGAGCTCCCTGATTCCAACTCGGAGAATGGAACATCTGGGGGTGGTCCTAGATACTTCCTTAGGCATCACCCTCATCCCAGTAAGCCGGCAACAAAAGATTTGCAGGCTGGTTCAGACGCTGCAGGTAGCAACGAGCATGAGGTTAAAGACACTGGCGCAGCTCCAGGGTCTGCGCATATCATGCAATGGGGTCGCTTTCATCTTAGAATCTTGCAGCAACAGCTGCATCCTATGCAGTGAGAGCTGACGCAAGGTCTCAATCCATGGGTAAGCATTCCTCTGCATCTTGGCCACTCAATGTCTTGGTGACTAAGACCAGCAACTTTCGAAAGCGTCATTCCTGTGACAGATCCCAGCAGAGCGATAGTCATGACGGATGCCAGCTTAAGGGGATGGGGAGCCCACTCGGGACCAATATCAGTCCAGGGCATCTGGAACATGACAGACATGACCAGAAGTATAAATTTCCTGGAATTGAAGGCAATCCACCTGGCTTTGATCCAGCTAGCCTCATCTCTTCAGAAATGACATGTCCTGGTTTACACAGACAACACCACGACAAAGCATCCGTGAATCATTAAGGGGATTCAGGATCCCTGTCGTTGCAACAGGAACCGGTCAAGCTCTTCAGGTGGGCTCAGGAACATCTGCTGTTGTTGAAGGCACTACATATCAGGGTGCTGGCCAATACTCAAGTGGACTGGCTCAGTCGATGCCTGATAGACCCCCACGAATGGGCTCTTGACAAGGAGGTCTTCAAACAGATCTCCCAGCAGTTCGGCTTCCCCAAAACAGAACTGTTTGCCTCTCTGGCAAACAACCAGGTGCCCCGATTCATGAGCAAGACACAAGTCCAGGTGCAGTAGCAGTGGATGCGCTAAACCAACCTTGGCCCCGGGGTCTGCTATACGCTTTTATGCCTTTTCCTCTGATTGTGAGGGCAATAACAAAGATATACAAGGAGAGGGCCCAGGTGATCTTAGTAACTCCGTGGTGGCCCAGAAGGCCTTGGTTTTCGGACCTAATAGCATTAAGCCAGCAGCCACACACAACCCTACCGTCATGCCCTGCTCTTCTCAGGCAGGGACCGATTATACACGACAACCTACAGGTGCTGAGGCTGACAGCATGGAAGTTGAGCACTCAGCATTAAGGAGAAGAGGATACTCAGAGGCAGTCCTCTCTATGTTATTGCTATCTAGGAGACCCGCTACCAGAAGAGCTTATAGGTCCACTTGGCTAGTATTCTCTAGCTGGTCAAGAGCAAAAGGGCAGGACCCGTGTAAGGCTGGAATCCTGGAGGTCCTTGAATTTCTCCAAGGGGGGTTGGGTAAGGGTTTAAAGCCAAACACTCTTGCTAGGCAGGCTGCAGCTCTGTATTCTGTCTTAAGAGCCTTAGTCAACAAGCCGGTCTCAGCTCATCGGTATGTGAAGCAGTTCATCAGGGCAGCCAGAGTAATTTCTCCCCCAGTCGTACATAGGTACCTGTCATAGAATCTTAACCTAGGGTTGTCTGCACTCACTAAAGCCCCCTTCGAACCACTGGGCAAGGTGTCCCTTTACACTCTTTCCATTAAGGTTGCCTTTTTGATAGCAGTCACCTTGGCTAGAAGGGTATTGGCGCCGGGAGCCCTTTCCATGGAGAAATTTTTTTGCTCCTTCCAGGAGCAGTCAGTCACCTTGTCATTAGACCCAGTGTTCATTCCCAAGGTGAACTCAGTTTTCCATAGATCCCAGAACCTGGTGTTACCATCCTTCTGTCCCAAACCGGTTCATCCTAGAGAAAAAATGTGGCATAAGCTGGACGTGCATAGAGCACTGAAGATTTATCTTAGGAGAACTAGGGGATTCTGGAAATCTTCAGCTCTTTTTGTAAATATTAGACCAGGATACAAGGGGCTGAAGGCTTCAAAGACTAATTGCTAAGTGGGTTAAGCAGTGTATCATTGAAGCTTACAGGGCAAAAGGGAAGGTTCCTCCCATGCAAATTTGGGCTCACTCTGTCAGGGGATCTGCTACATCTTATGCCTTTAAGACTCGAGCATCATATGAGGAAATATGTAGGGCGGCCACATGGTCCTCCCTACACACTTTTGTAAAACATTATAAGTTAAATGTTTACCAGTCAGTGGAGGCTGCATTTGATAGGATGGTGCTACAGGCGGTGCTGGATACTTCCGGCGCTGTTTGCTTCCACCCTTAGAGGACTTTACGGCTTGGGTACATCCCGTATGGAGGAGGATCCGGGAGCTGGGGGAGAAAAGAGAATTGGTCACCTACCTCGGTGAATTCTTTTCTCTCCTGCTTCCGGATACTCCTCCGACCCTCCCTGCCAAACAGCAAGGAAAAAAGGGATACAGTGTTTATAGTTTAAAGAAAAAAAGAAATAGGAATTAGAATGGTATAGGGAAAAGTCCCCACTCTAGACTTTTCCATTGTCTCTAGTTGTTTTTTCCCCAGTACTTATACGTTTCCTTGAACTGCCCTCATGATCGTCTGTTCGCAAGCCTATTAAGGTGAGAATCAGTGACTGTAGTCGGTCCTCAGCTATGGAACTGACTGAAGACGGGGTAGCTCGGTACGCATGCGCAAAAAGGAGAATTTTGAGTACTGCCTCCTGGAGGTCAAAAGGAGAGCTACCCGTACGGAGGAGTATCTGGAAGCAGGAGAGAAAAGAATTCACCGAGGTAGGTGACCAATTCTCTTATCTTCTATAAAATTGAGAAGATTAAAGTTAGGATCCTGATATTTGTGTTGAATGATCACTTAAGTAAGAGGTTGACTTTGTCCAAATTTCAGCCGAATCGATTGGATAACAGCAGAGATACCGCAGGTAAAGAACTGCACTTCGAAGTCTCTTTTTTTCTTCTTCTGCCAATCCTTGCATCTTCATTATATTGGTTAAAACCTCAGTGGTGGTCAAGACTTTGCTATGTGATGAAACCTCTAACGTTCTAGAATTGTACTGAATACCTTAATTTGTCCATAAAACTGCAAGTAAGTTGAGCCATTATATTTTAATAAGTGAGCTCCAGCTGTAATGCAGAGTTGGGTTCTGTGATATCTTCAGACACGATTTGTACTTACTGTTGAATCTTAATGTTTCACCAAGTTCCTATGGCAACAGGACTTGGGTCAGCTAAGTAGGAGTTGCTGCAGCTCCCCAATTCCCCCTTGGTGATTCCACTGAAAGTATTTTAGAAAGCTCAAATACAGATGCTTTTATTCAGACTTGCTCTTAGTAGAGCAAAGTTGTATTTCAAATACTTTGTTAAATTGTTTCCTTATGTCTGTCTGTGCAAAATAGAAAAATTAGGATTTTCTTCTACAGGCAAGTCCAGCATCTTTGGTAGAATCTGGAACTGCACCATCTGAGTCAACAAGGAATTGTCCTGCTTTAAAAAGTCAAGTAGTGGAAATGAGCTTACTTCTGGAGAAACACAATTGTCAAATCCATTTGAGAGGGTTAGGAGTGGGATTTTGCCTCGTGTGCCGCTAGTCTAACACTTAGCACTTTAGACACCTTGACGGGGTGTGTCCCTCTAAGAATTTGAGCTTTCTGTTTTCATAAAGTATTTTGATAGCATCTCAGATGATACTTAGTACTTGGGTCCGGTGAGTTCTGTGCTACTGGGATAGGCCATTTTCACAAAATTTTGCACTGCCTCAAATGGTCACAGAAATTGCCTTTGCCAGCGTAGAATTACAGCCTGAATGGGGAGTGCTCTTAGCTAGCCAGTGAGATGTCATCACTGGGAGTTAGCCTGTGGGGTACTGACATTGTGAGCTGCTGCTAGATATTCCGGGCAATGAGGCCACAGCTGCTGAAGAGAAGCAGCCTCCTTTCCCAACCCAGGAAAAAGAGAACCTGTGCTAATAGGTCAGTGTGTTACTTTGAGAAGCTTTTTACTTACAATATGTTCCAAATTTATGGAATGATGTGGGGAAATTCATTTGGGTTCAAAAGCTACATAATTTGCAAGATTTGGCTAACTTGCATCATTCTGATTGTAGAATTTGGGTTTCCTGCTTGTAGAGTTTGGAGAAAAAAATAAGTTGTGAATTATGAGGGGATACTGGCTGATAACATTGTGAACATATCATGGGAGCTTATCTGAAAAGGTTTCAGGCATTGTAAATGTATCATTTTTAGCAACCAAAGGACACCATGCGGCTTGATGAGACAATGTTAGTCAAACAGCTGCTGCCAGAAATCTGCCATTTTATCTACACCTACCGTGAAGGAAACCAGCATGCAGCCGAACTTCGCAATTCTGCCTCTGGGGTTCTCTTTTCTCTCAGCTGCAATAATTTTAACGCAGTCTTCAGCCGTATTTCCACCAGGTGAGTGCATGGAAGCATATCCAATAGTCTTAGAAGCCTTATCAGTGGCCATAAGTGTTGTCTGACTCTAATCGGTCTTGATCAAAGGGAAGTTAAAATTCACAATAGGACTGTCTCTGATCCGAAAAATGTTGCAACTTTAAAAGGTTGAGGGCAAGGCTGTTTCCATAAATTGCTTCATGGATAAAAATCCCTCTTCAAAACTCTGCCAAAGTTTCAGATAATAAGTTTGTCTGGAATGTCGTGGTAGATACTGTACTACAGGAATTAGAGCTTGTACTCATTTTCTAAGTGGCATTTCTTCTGAATGTAGCCTTAACTCTTATCTGACTAGTGTGGATGTAACTAACAGCGGAAGATTTGCTAGAATTGGATCCTGTGCTACATTCTTAGGTTTGGACAGCAAAGAATAGGTCAGTTTCTGTACTTTCAGTTTTAATACAGTAACTGATTCAAAATAAAGGTTCACATAACATAGATGCTTGAAAGAACCTTGATGACCCTTGAGACTCTGCAACTCTATACTTCTATGATTCCAGCACATTAGAAAGGAGCTGCATTCAAATTTTAAAAATCCAACCAGATAAATATCAAATCGGAACTGTTAAAAACTTTTGCAGGCTTTTAATAACCTCCGTTCCAAGGACTTAATCTTGGCAGCTAGCACTGGAGGATGTGGTTTTTTAAAGTAAGTTGATTAGGCAAGCTTGCTTTTGCAGAATAGGAAAGATATCTACTCATTTTCTTTGAGCAATAATCAACCAGTTGAACTAAAAACCTGTCCTTGAACGTTGTTCTTGTTTACAGTTTTGTAGAGCAAGTTAGGATAATCTTCTCAAACCCTTGCTATGCTTACAAATGAACTTGAGTTTGAAGTTGTTTTGAATTTTGTGTTGCAGAATCTTATTTTTCACTTCAGCATAGTTCTTCTGCCATTTGTTGCTAATCTCTGCAGAGCTCAGCCTGCCAGCAGTTAGTATTGCTGATCTTTGGCCAAGGCTTCCTGTTTAGGAATATTTCTAGGCCCTGGATAGCAGCTGGGGGATTTTCTTTTGGTATGTAAACCATTCAAAAAGAAAATTGGGGACCTTGCTATTCCCTGGCTCAGTCTGTTAAGTTTTTCCCCAGGTTGCTAAAACGAAGAGGTGCTTTTGTGTGTAGAGATGGGAACTGCATATTATGTCAAACAAACATCTGTCGCTTTGAAATAAGGCAAGGCAATCTCCTTAGCGTGCAAGAGCATAATATTTAGTTATTAGTGGCTTGTGATCTAATCTGTTTCGTAGGTTGCTCTCTAGAAAGGAGCGGGAAAATGTTCCATGGTACTTTATATGATTAGTGCTAATTGAGTTTCATTAGGAACCCCTACCTTCCCATCGGACTAGCATTGGCTGAAGAAGGCGGGCTGCGTGGCTGCTCATACCTCAGCTTCTCCGAGTGCAGCTGAAGTATAAAGCAAAAGCACTGCTACCATGACCGTGTTCACATGAGATGTAGTATTGATTATCCTTTTAGCCTAATGTAAGCTCAGTGGGCATAGGATAAAATCTTTGTGTACAAATATAGTGATGGTATTTCGGGTTGTTTAATACCCTAGAACTCACCAGCTCGTCTTCGCTTACATTTAAAAAAAACCCACAACAACAAACACTTTAATTTGAAAGACCCCCCCCCCCCCCTCTCCATCTCTTGTATTCCTGTCATTGTTTGCTTTTGTTCTGTTAATATTTTTATTAAGGGGAAAGGGTGGCGTTAGGAGTGGCTTGCGCGGGAATGCCCTTTGGGAGGGGCTGTGAGTGAGCATGGGGAAGGGTGGAATTGTTGGTTTGTGGGAATGCTATGATCAGTAGGTGGGTGGGTACTAGCCTGAGGGAGTAGCTGGCTTCCCCAACGGAGCAGGAATGAGTGGGATGGGAGGATTGGGGGTTCTATAAATGTATTTTTGTTAGTATTGTTCTTTTATTATTGTAAGCTGACCTGAGCTGCTGGATAGGGTAGAGTATAAATTAAAATATTTATAAAAATATCCCAGGCAATTAATTGTTGTTGTTCATCCCAGAGTTTGTTTTTATTGCCTTGCTTCCAACTCTTAAGTCTAGAAGATATGATATTAATATTTCTTTAAAGCACAAATGTGTTAGCATTATTTCTTTTTGATCTGTGTTTCAAGAGATGTTTCTCATCAGTGGAAGTGCGTTAGTCATTGCTGGCATCCTCTGCTTTTGATAAGCTAGATGCTTCTGCTGTTTTGAGAGCTTATTTACTTTGCTTATTTTTAGATTACAGGAATTGACGGTGTGTTCAGAAGACAGTGCTGATGTCCATGATATTGAACTCTTGCAGTACATCAGTGTGGACTGTGTGAAGCTGAAAAGATTGCTTCAGGGTAAATAGTAAACCTTTTGTATTAAAGTCAGTGTTTTTGATCAAGCATTCTTACTCATTTCCTGCTTTCCATCTTAATTTTGCATGTACGGATGAATATTAGACTTTGTATCTGTCAGTGGGTGTTTTTAGATAAGCACTTCCCCGCTCCATTACCCACCCATCATGTACGTTGCTGGGTTGCATTGGCACCCAACGCAGCCCTGCAATATTCATGATGGGTGGGGAAGTTTTTGTCTAAAAACACCTAGTGAGGGCCTTAGCAGGCTGAAACAAATCTTATGAAAGTTCTTTGTTTACATACTTGACCCGATGGGGGTGTAAAAAAATACTGCATTACTATTGCATTGGGATCTCAGTGACACCAAATTGGTTTAAAATAAAAACACCAAGACCAAACACCCAACAGGTAATGCCTTGAAAATGAACTTTATTGCATGAACTAGCTTCAAAATTGTTAAAAAAATCTTGTATATATGAAGACTTAAACTGTTAAAACGTTCTTAAGTCTATATATTTAGTGTCTAATACTTGAAGAAATTGAGAGACACGTTTTGCCTTTCGAAACACGAAGGGGTCTAAATGACCCCAATACTTAAAAAAGTAATTATTTTTTCTATACAAAAAGTACAACCCACAGGATGATTAAGTGACTGTGAAAAGCTTAACTTCTTTTTAGCGACCATGTTAAATTTGAAGAGGAACAAGATTTCTGTCTAAAATTTGTCCGTTCTTGTAAGACTTTGGGGATCAGAAAAGACCCTCAAACACTGCGGCTTTTAAGCGTTTTGTGTAATGGAGAATGATCTTAGAAAAAGGTGTGTTATTTTGCCAGATAATATAAAGTCCATTTCTAATCCAAGGTTGGGAATAAAAACAGCCCATTTGTTGCACCTGTACTGATATAGGTAGATGTAAGTTGTAAAACGCTGGGGGGTCCAGCACATTAACACAGGCTTTTGAGCCACAAACACCCTAGTCTTAATCCCAGCTCAGTCACTGATTTATTATGTTGTCTGGATCAAGTTCTATAATACCATCTCTCTCTCTCAAATATAAAATAAAAATGATACATAGTGTTGTCAGATGTAACAGGAAACGCATGGTAAGCCAGTGCATGATGGAATTGATGCCATCGTGATCACCTAGCCGGTTGTACAGTTGAAAGGTACTTTTTCGCTAACCTGCAATTAGCTTGTGGAACTTGTTGCCAGAGGATGTTGTGAAGGCCAGTAGCGTAGCTGGGTTTAAACAAGGATTAGATAAGTTCTTGGAAGATAGGTCCATAAATTGCTATTAGCCTGGTAGGTTGGGGGATGCATCCTCTGACTGTCTTGAGCTGGGAATGAACAGCAGGGAGTGTTGGATACTTGTCTGAAGCCACTGAGTTTCCATTATTGGAGACAGGATGCTGGGCTTTATGGACCATTGGTTTTGACCTTGTATGGCATTTCTTATGTAAGTTTGTTCATTTAAAAAAATTGTATCCTGCACCCTCCTGCTAGCAGCAGCTCAGTGTGGTTCACAGTTAACAATTAAAAAAAAACCCCATAAAATATAATACAAATCTAATTTAAAAATACAATAGTGTACAAATCCAAGTGGTGGAGCGTCAAAGAACAGGAAACCCTCCCCATGTCATTCCTCAACCCCCCCCCCCACCAAAAGCCTGGTGGAACAGCCAGGTCTTGCAGTGCTGTCGAAAGGAGGTAGGACCACATGGACCTCCGCCAGGAGGCCGGTTCTTGTGTGTTGGAGCAGTTGTTTCCCAGATGATGTCCTCTGATGCAGTGTGTTTGGTTAGCTAATGCATCTCCATGGCTTTAGTAAACAGGGCACTATAACTACAAAATTATATGTTAATAGCAAAATAATTGCTTAGAGATGGTAGACCCTGTTAGTCTGAAGTCAGGGAGAAGAAGAGGCAGGGTGCTGAGTAGACGTTGGAGAGTTCAGGAAAAAAACCTTTCAGGAGAAAAAAACTATTTTCTTCCCGAAGGCCTGTTGGTAATAGTATTACTATTATTACTACCTATCGCTATCGGTCTAAGCCCGAAGGATGTAATTATATTATTATTTATTATTCAAAGATTTAATATCCCATCCCTCCTGCCACAGGCAGCTCGGGGTGGCTTACAACAACAAAGATCAATAAATATAAAACCAGAAAATTATAAAAACAGATCACTCCCCCCCCCGCCCCCCATCCCTCTCCTCCCTCACCCTCTACCCATCTCCCCCACCAAACGCCTGATGGAACAGCCAAGTCTTACAGCTTCATAATCAAGTTGGTTTTGATAGTCAAGTAAATGCTATAAATCATTTCAGTCTCCCACCCCAAAAGATGTTTCTGCAACAAAAGCCACTTTTTCTGTGCCTTCAACATTTCTGGAAATTTTATCTCTTGGAGACTCGTAGAGTCATACTTCTTTGCAGGCAGAACCTGTTTCATCCACTTAATGTGTTCATATTCTTTTTTTTAAATATATATATTTTTTTTAATTTTAACTTTAACAATATAATATCACATTCCAATCAAAATATTACATTTATTCCCTTAATGTGTTCATATTCTTAATATAAATGCTTAGTTGCTGTCTTAAAGGATAAAATGAATCAAGCTTATCATATTCATCAGTCAAATTCAGTAATTAACTTCCATCAGCAAATCTTCAAATTTTTTCCTGAATGTTCTTGTGAACTTTGACTTGTGTTGGAATAGTTTGTTTTTTAATTAAATCAAATTATGTGAAGCCAGAGAGGAGTAGGTGGGCACGGGGGATCAGGGTGGGAGGGAGGCACAGTAGGGTGGAGAGCGGCAGGTGGGCACGGGGGATCAGGGAGGAAGAGAGGCAGACTGGGGTGGAGAGCGGCAGGTGGGCACTGGGAATCAGGGTGAGAGGGAGTCACAGTGGGGTGGAGAGGGGCAGGTGGGCACTGGGGATCAGGGTGGAAGGGAGGCAGAGTGGGGTGGAGATGGGCAGGTGGGCATGGGGATCAGAGTGGGAGGGAGGCACAGTGGGGTGCAGATGGGCAGGTGGGCACGGGGGATCAGGGTGGGAGAGAGGCACAGTGGGTTGAAGAGTGGCAGGTGGGCACTGGGGATTAGGGTGGGAGGGAGGCACAG
>QEPC01007512.1:7545697-7555825 GCA_003113815.1 Sphenodon punctatus | reverse complement strand
GGGGGGGGGGGGGGGGGGGGGGGGGGGGGGCGCCTCAGCGTTCAGAGTAGCAGCGGTGGAAGAGGGTGACTCCTGGGCCAGGTTGGCTCGTGGGGAGGGGGGTTGAACCAGGGAGGCAGGAGCCAGGCTTTGCAGCTGCTTTTGGAGAAGGGAGGTGGGTGGGTGAGGCACATCGCCTCTCCCCCGGGTTTTTTACCCATGCGGATGTGCACACTGGCCGAAGCCATGTTGTTGCCGTAGTTGAAATCATCCTCAATGGAGGAGCGGGAGTAGCAGGGATCCGGGGGTTGAACCAGGGAGGCAGGAGGGCTGCCTGAGGAAGCCCCAGGGACCCTGCTGCCGCAAGCGAACCTCCCGAGCCCCGCCGCCATTTTCTCACCCCAGGACCCTCCGCTGCGGCCCCCCTCTCTGGCGGGGGGAGGGACGCTACCCTCATACGGGTGCTTGTTTGACTTATGCTTCTTGCCCATGACTGCCTGGCAGAGCGCCTCTCTCCTGTGGGAAGGGAGGACTGGAGCCTCAGCTCAACTCCAGTCCCCCCATCCCACAGGAGACAGCTGCTGTGCCTGGAAGCAGCCAGGGACCTGCCATGGGCTCAGCTCCAGTGAGCTGTGAAAGCCTCCCACTGCTCGTTCCCTGTTCACTCATGCGCATGTGTCACGTAACTGTGTGAAAAGCATACAGACCCATCAATAAAGTGTTAAAAAACCATCTTCTCCTGCTCTTTCACAAAATGTAAACAGAAGCACTTCCTCCGAAACATTCCCCACTCTCCTATGCGACCAGATTCTCTTACTGACCGGATCAAAGAGAAAACCCGGTTGATACAGGTTGAGTCCCAGAGGACTTTGCCCCAGGGACTCCCGTTGAAGTCAGTGGGCAGCTTAAACAGGAACGTTAGCTCCGCTATCGCGGTCCCTTAATAGCGTCCCCCTGCCATGGCACTCGGAGCGCTTCAGATAAAAAGCAGATGAAAAAGTGTTGAATGTTTATTTTCTGACAACTTTTTAATCCTCACAACAACCCTGTGAAGTAGTGGTATAGAAAATAATCCTAGCATGATCATTGGTAACTATTTATTGACAAGCTCACCAGACCTGAGTCAGAGTGAATACAATCATGAGCAGCTGTAATGCACATTTCTTAACTTGAAGCAAAAGGTCTGAACTATCCCTAGCAATTAGAGGAGTAGTAATGGAAAAATCTTGAGTGTCCTAAAAAGCTACTAGCGGTTATGGAAAGGTCTGGACTTTGGGGCCGGGCAACATAGACACCTGCCTAGGGTGGCAGATTTGGGGAAGGGGGGAGCAGTTCTTTTTTAGCCCACGCCCACCCGGTCATGGTGCCCCCTCCCCCCACCACAGCCGCACTGCCTCACACGTACCGCCTGGGGAGGGGACCCCCATCCATCCTCACCTGGAGAAGCCTCGTTCTGCCCCCGAGCGTGCCCCCCCCCCCCAAAGTGTGCTCTATGGTGGTTCTGAGCACGGAGGAAGAGACTGCTTCTTTGCTGGGAACTCCCATTGTCTCCCTCCCTGCCTCAGACGGCAGCCCGCATGTGCACCAGAGCTCTAGGGGTGGGGAGGGGGGTATCCTAAGTTGCCATGGGGGTGCTAAAATTCTAAGTCCGTCCCTGGCTAAGGCAAGACTTAAGGGCACATTCACACATACATGAAAGCGTCTTTACAAGAACAGGAGAAAACATCTGATTGTAAATCTTGTGCCTTTTTTTGTACGTGGGAATTCACTCTTCCGCATATTTTTTTATGTGGATTTACAAGGACAATTGACAGAGCTGTTTTTCACAGCCCTGTGAATCGGCCTTGTAAATAAACATAAAAGCAGAAATTATGTGTAAATAAAAGTTTGTATGCTTGACATAATTAAGATAGTTCAATTGCAAAATAGCATGTGCTTAGTTCCTCAGAGACTTTGTATTGAAATCAGTGTTTTATATACCGTTTTTTCCCCCCCTCCAGAGACTGTGTTTAAGTTTAAATCCCTAAAGAAAGCAGCTCAACTGGCAGTTATAAACAGTCTAGAAAAGGCAAGTATGCTCTCACTGTTAGATTCAATGCTGGGTCGCCTTGTGATTTCTCAGTTACTTAGTTGCAGTATGTATTGCATTATCCTTTGTGAATTCAGGAAACAGGCTGATGGGAGGAAATACTTTATTATTACTGTGGGTTTTTTTTGTATTTGTATCCCACCCTATTCGTTGAAGGTTCAGGGTGTCAAACAACATTTAAAGCAAAACACAACTAAATTGCAAATATAAAGCACCAAAAAAACACCATGTTCTCCACCCACATCTCTATCTCTTATCTGGGCCCCCCTTTCAATCCCATACTCCTCCCTCTGACAGAGGGGTGTTGGCTGTTCCAGACTACCTCTTCCTCTACCCCCCCCCAATAAATTATATAAATGCCAAATACAAACATAATTTTATAAAACTCCACCCCATCACTAACGACGAAACAGACCCCATTCCTGGCCTCTCACCCAGGGAGAGTATCTCTCTTCCCATGTTTGTACCCACCCCCTCTCACTGTGGGATCATGGCATTTCCATCCACCCAACCTCCTATCTCACTCTCTATTTCAGGTTCTGAAGCCATTCATGTATATCGGATTAATGTAAGAACACTGCATGATGAAACTTAAAAGGATAGAATAAAACCTTTTGCCACTTGAAATGTGTTTCTTGAACTGCCTATTTCTTAAACTAATTGTGGCATCATGCGTTGCATTACCCATAGGCATTTTGGAACTGGGTGGAGAACTATCCTGATGAATTTACAAAGTTGTATCAGACACCACAGACAGATATGGCTGGTAAGACAAGCTATCATTTGATATAAATCTTAAAACTTGCTTTAGGTTTGACTGGCTAACGTTTTTTACCCCTGTGCCTTGTTCCATGTTATGTATCATTAACTTTATTTTGTGTGCACCTTTTTGTGTGACAGCTAATTATTTAAGCATTTAAATTTATAACACACCTTATCCTTTGGGCTCAGTGTGGGTTACAGCACATAACACACAAAATAAAAACACTGGAAATATATATCGTATACATGTGTGTATATAAAAATCAAATCTTTCTCTTTTCCCCAGCCCCTCTAAGCCTATCCCCATCCACCAAATGTCTGGCCAAATAAAGTGCCCTTACACTGCCTCCAGAAGATACTTAGGATTGGGCTTTGGAGAACTTCCAGAGTAAGGGAGTTGCACAGCTGTGGTGCAGCCACTGAGAACATCTCTCTGCAGGCCATGGCTGTATAAACTTGGTGCAATTGTAGAAGTAGCAGGAAGCTGTACTCAGCTGACTTGAGGGATCGTGGCAGAACATAGGGGAGGTAGAGGTCTTTCAGACCTGTAGGGCCTAAGCCATTGGAAAGCTTTTCTGTCATCACCTCCTTGAAGCAGGCAGATGTAGTGTTGTCAGACCAGCACAACAACAAAAAAACGCCCACACTTGTAACTTGCATATGACAAGAAAACTGCACATGTACAAACGTTGCTTTTAAATAAAAATAAAAGTAAATTTAACAATACACATGGAGAGGAATCAATTTGTCAAACTTGCATGACTCAGATTTCTGGTTAAGTCAAAGAGATGTTTTCCCCAGCCCTGGGTGTAAGAAATGTATTGAATAAGTCCAATTCTGTATCCTGGTAACTTGAATTTTTAAGTTGTATAAAGCAAACCCAACCAGCTAAAAATATCAGTACTTTTAAGTGTATTAATGATTTCTTGGCAGCATGTAGTTAAAAGACTCTCCAGGCTTGCAGTGCAAGGCAGCAATGCCCCCATCCCCTGCCTGTGTTGAAAGCTCTCCTCAGATGAATGTTGGAGAACTGGAGCGCCATGCTGCGCATTGCAAGCTTGGAGGCCAGTGTGGGGCTTGCAATGGAGACAGGCAGAGCACTTCTGGTTCTCGTCTCCACCCCCCACCCGCCCCCGTTCATATGACCATCAGGAACGTGAGTCCTTCTGCATTGAACTGCAAGCTTGGAGGGTGTCTACTACATTATTTTAACCACATTCTGTCAAGAAATCATTAGTTTATTCTAAGATATTGGAATTTTTAGCTGGGCGGGTAAAAAAGTGCTTGAGTCAAACTTAGTGCTTCAGTTATTTAACTCGCCATAAGCTGAATTTCTAATAAGTCAAACGTTTATAGAGGTTTCACAAAATCCATCTTACTGGGACTCCAGTGTATTAAGCCACAGTTCAGGAAGTCTACTTTAAATCAGTGAACCTTAATACATGCTTAAGTCTTTTCCTGAATAGTTATGGATTTATCCACCTTCAGTTACAAGGGTGTGCTCCAGAATGGTTAGAAAGCAGGTAGCTTGGGCTGTGTAGTGGGAGCTGTGCTTAATTGCTGCTTTGTGCTCTTTCCTTATGCTTCCTCAAATTTTGGTGTGAGGTTCATTTTGACTAGTAAATGATGGTTGTGTGCTAAGCTGAAGAGGATAGAGGGAGAGCTTGCCAACTGGCCGTTTTAAGGATGGGTGTTCATTCTTTAATACAGATTGTGCTGAGAAGCTGTTTGACTTGGTGGACGGTTTTGCTGAAAGCACTAAACGTAAAGCAGCTGTATGGCCGTTGCAAATCATTCTTCTTGTCCTGTGTCCGGAAATCGTCCAAGATATCGCCAAGGATGTGGTGGAGGAAACCAAAATAAACAAGGTGAAGAAAGCTAAAATGTCTTGGTCAATAAGAGTTCCAGTTCTGTCTGTCTGGCTTGGTCTGGAGCACAGAGTGTAAAAGTCTGTACCCTTCGATATAAACCTGCTTTGGTTTAAAAATACACAGTAAATCCTTTAATTAATGACACCCCCCCCCCCCTTAAAGTCTCCTTAGATCTTTTGTAACCATTTGCTTTCCTCATCATCAAAGCCTTATTTTAATGGCATATATCCTGCATGAAGACGTCTGGACAGCCGTTCTTTCTATGAATTCCATTCCTTGAACTAAAAAGGGGTCTCCGCTGAATAATGGGAGCCATTCACTCTTCTAGGGTGTCATACACACTGCCACCTCAACACCACAATCCACTGCTGGTTTGGAACGAAAGACTATTTTAAATTTTGATGTTCTTCTCTAATCCCCTTAGTAAAAGTTGGCATTATTAGTAGGCCGGCTTACTGGCTGAGCTGTACTGGGTGCGTTTGCACAAGGGATTTACCTGGCTCATTAATTTTCCACTGTAACAGGGATAACATTTGACTTGACTTCATACAACATAAAGATTGCAATTTTTTAAAAAAATCATTAGTTACGTAGTGCTGAAGCTTAAATAGTACACAAAGCTCTAATTATATTGGCATCCTTATCCAAAAAAGAACAGTGCAGAGTGAATTTCCGAGCTGATTAAAAGAAGCCTTTTTTTGAACCAATACAAGATGATATTCTGAATAAATTGCAGTGTGCACGTAAGAGAGAGATTGTGGTTGCCATGTTGGTCCTGAATACAAGAGATGGAAACCGAGTACAATCTCTTTTTTTGGACTAGTTGGTGAGAGTTACGCAAGCTTTTCGGCTGCATGGGGCCCTTTCTTAGGCATGGAGCAAGTTGGAATTATGGACTGAGAAAATGTAGGACAGAATCGTAGAATTTATTTAGAATAAAGAATGTCATAGTTGGGAGGGGACTTCAAAGTGTCCTCTAGTCTAACCCTCTGCCTGGATGCAGAATGACTCTAGCTACAACATCCCTTGCAGATGGCTGTCTAACATCTTTTTGAAAAACTCTAGTGAGGCAAAGCCTACAAATCTCCCTAGGCAGCTTGTTCCATTATCCTACAAGCTCTTACTGCTTCATGATGTATAAATAATGAAAGCAGTCATTGGATGGGAGGTGGTGGGTGGAAGCTAGTGGTGGTTCAATCCATTAAAAATGAGGTTAAAAAAACCATAGCTATTAAAATCTAAGAATCCGTTGATAACTTTGCAGGTTGGGATCCATGCAATGGCAAACATTTAGGAACAGCATGATAAGAAATAAGTTTCCAGGGAGTGAAGTCATTGGCATTTCAAAGAAATTGAATACAATGTAGGGAACACAGCAGATAAGGAGATGGAGACAAAATAGTTCAGATCTGTTTTATTGGACCAACATCTGTTAGTGAGAGTATGCAAGCTTTCACACTGCACAGGACCCTTCTTCAGGCAAAGTCAGTGTCTTCAAAAATGTTTAATATTTAAAAAATACTTTTAAAGCATAAAAGCTGGGAGTATAGATTATAACTGCCTTTTTATGGTTGATTATATTTTAATTTTGCAGAAACTATTTCTGGACAACCTCAGGAAAGCACTGGCAGGCCATGGTGGGAGCAGACAGCTGACCGAAAGTGCTGCTATTGCTTGTGTTAAACTGTGCAAAGCATCTACCTACATCAACTGGGAAGATAACTCTGTAATTTTCCTTCTAGTTCAGTCCATGGTGGTAGATCTTAAGGTAAAAATGAGAGCCTGGAATTTTTGTGGTTTTATTTTTTTATACCTACTGAAAACTTGTTTGCTTAAAAAACAACAACGCACAATTCACCCTTTGCCAAAACTTCAATGTGTCATTTATTATGGAATAATTAAGAAAGACTTGCATGTTCTAGTATTACTACCTAATCCATATTGTGATGATGGCTTATTGTATATTTTTCTTACCTTTCCAGTTTCTATTTTGCTTGTAACAAATACTTCATGATGGAAATACCACTGGGGAAATTATATTTTCTCTTCTCCTGCTTACAGCCACTTTGCTGTGGTTCATGCATCTTTCTTTATATTCTGATTGTACCTTTTTATAGAGGTGCATATAGCAACATCCAATCTTCTGAAACGCCAGCAATGAATAAGGGAGTGAGGGACAATTCTTAATTTCCCAATTTAATGTAACACTTTTTACGGGCAGTCACGGTAGTGTATTGTATGCACAAATGAAAGCATATACACATTCATTGTGTATAGGAATATTGACATTGTTTATTAAATGGTTTTACCAAGGTTAAAGAGTAAGGCCGCGATCCAACTGCTTGAAGTATTGCGCCAGTGCTGGGGCGATCATGAACTGGCGCAAAATGCACCAAATCCAGTTATTTGGTCCATTGCTGATGGGTATGGGTAGAGGACTCGCCCAGGAGTAGTGGCTGGGGGATGCGTAGGGAGGGGAAGGGCTGTGCTATGAGGGGCGAAGGAGGTGTACTCGGGCATGTTACAGGGGGAGGGTGCTTGGGAGCGCTGCAACGTTGTCAGGGGCAGCTGTGGGTAACAAGGCACGTTAGGAAGCGAGGGAGAGAACCTCGTTCTTTCCAGGTGCAGGATGATGGCTGGCTCAGCAGGTGGGCAGGGCCTTCCCTGCACATGCAGAGAACACAGGTGTGCTGGCTGAACCTACTCTCTAGTCTCTCTGGCTGTTGTCATGCACCCTGGTAAGAGAGAGGCTCACTCTTTCTCCCTAATGTGCCCCGATAATTGCTTGGCCAAGCACCCTCCTTATGGGCCTTGATACCTGCCCCTGCTCCCCCAGCACTGCATGCTTCTCCAGACTCCATTCTCCCCCCTTCCACCAGTCCATTGATCCCCTTCCTGAGCTGTCGGCCAGGAGCGTGCACTATTCCAGGGCCTGGTTGGAGCAGGGGCGCCGCGCACCCAGAATGGGCACCATTCGATTGGGGACTCTGGTGGAGTTTGTGGTGGGACCCCATGTTCCATTGCAACCCCTTGAAGTAAAGGGCTGGCCAGTCGAATTCACTTGCCATTCCGTTCCCCTGTCCCTCCTTGGCATTGCTAGCTGGAGAGGGGTGGGCTTACCCTATTCCAGTTTCTTTATTTATTTAAACTATTTTTTACCCCGCTCCCATCCTGCCTCAGGCAGCTTGGGGCAGCTAACATAAAAAATAAAACAACAATATAAAACATATAAAAGCAGCTAAAATAATCACAGATAAATACAATAAATAATGGGGGAAGTAAAACAAAGCCAAACCCTGCACTCTTGACCCATCTCCCTCACCAAAAGCCTGATGAAACAGCCAGGTCTTACACATTTGTCGAAAGGAGGAGAGGTCCGGGGTGTCCGGGCCTCTGCTGAAAGGGAGTTCCACAGCCTCAGTGCAACCACTGAGAATGCCGTCTCCATAGTTGCCCCCCAAGCAGCTCGGGGGACTTCGAGAAGGGTGCTCCTGGAGGACTGTAGGGGCCGATCCAGCATGTGGGAAGTGAGGCGGTCCCGCATATAGGTAGCGCCGAGACCGCGTAGGACTTTATAGGTAGGCAGCAACACTCTGAAGCGGGCACGGAAGACTATAGGCAGCCAGTGCAGAGAACAGAGCACTGGTGTAATGTGCTCTCGGCGACGCGTCCCTGTAAGGAGACGGGCCTCTGCATTCTGCACCAGCTGCAACTTACGGACCATTATCATGGGTAGCCCCTCATAGCGCGTGTTACAATAGTCCAGTCTTGAGGTGATGAAAGCATGGATGATGGTGGCCAGGTCGGTGTCTGAGACGTATGGCTGAAGCCGCCGCACAAGATGCAACTGGCAGAATGTTCTCCTCGCCACAGCCCCCACCTGGACATCCAGACAGAGCTGGGAATTGAGGAGCACTCCCAGACTATGAACCTGGGGGATGAACCCCATCAACGACAGGGGATGCCACACCTACAGCCTTATCCCTCATAGTGTCTGCAAAGTCACATCTAGCGGAGCTGTTCCGGGTGGTGCGGGGGCTGGTCAGTCCGGCCTCCCTCCGCCTGGACGGGGACTTGTCACAGGCCCGCTGTGAGGAGTTTGTCACCTACTTCGCAGACAGGATCGTGCCGATCCAGAGTAACTTTGACACTGGATTGGAAGCAGTAAGCGAGGGGCAGGAGGTTATGGAGGTCCCGTGTGGTCGATCTTTCTGGGATGAGTTTCAGGAAGTGATGCCGACCGACGCGGTGGATGGCCTGGGGTCTGTTAGAGCCACAAGTTGTGAATTAGATCCGTGCCCGTCCTGGTTGGTGAAGACCTCCAGGGAGACTTTGGGGACGGTGCTGGCAAGTGTAGTGAACACGTCCCTTCGGCAGGGGAGGTTGTTGCCCAGTGTCAAGGAGGCTGTGGTGCGCCCCCTCCTGAAGAGGCCCTCTTTGGATGTGGACGGACTCGCCAACTACCGCCCCGTCTCTAATCTTCCCTTTTTAGGGAAGGTTATTGAACAGGCAGCAACACTGCAGCTCCAGACGCATTTGGACAGCATCGGTTTCCTTGACCCTTTTCAATCTGGGTTCCGCCCCAGCTATGGTACTGAGACGGCACTGGTGGCCTTGGTGGATGATCTCCACCGGGAGATGGACGCAGGATGGTCGACCTTTTTGATTCTGCGAGATCTCTCGGCCGCTTTTGATACCGTGGACCATGGGCTGCTGTTGAGACGGCTGCGAGACTTGGGGGGGTCTGGACGGGACTGTCCTTGGATGGTTCTGCTCATTCCTCTCGGGTAGAAGCCAGCGGGTGGTGCTGGGGGCTGAAACATCTAACCCCCGGGCCTTGACCTGTGGCGTTCCGCAGGGTTCCATTCTGTCTCCACTGTTGTTCAATGTGTATATGCAGCCCCTGGGGGAGATTGTGAGAGGGTGTGTGATGTCGGGGTGCGATGTCACCAATATGCTGATGATACTCAGCTGTACCTCTCGTTTTCATCTGACCCAGGTCCTGCTGTCTCATTACTCTCCCAATGTTTGGAGGCTGTGGCGGATTGGATGCGGCAGAGCAGACTGAAGCTCAATCCCGATAAGACGTAGGTGATGGTGGTGGGAAGGGCGAGGGAGGTGCTGGCCCCTCTGATAGGGGAGGTTCGCCTGCCTGTTGCTCTTCAGGTTCGGAGTCTGGGGGTGGTTTTGGATTCGGGTTTCCGTCTGTATCAGTAGGTGGAGGCGGTGGCTAAAGCCGCCTTTCGCCAGCTGTATCTGGTACGGAGACTTCGACCTTACCTCTCCAGGCCCGATCTGGCCACTCTTGTCCATGCCTTTATCACCTCGAGGCTAGACTACTGCAACGCACGCTACGTGGGGCTTCCCTTGTTTCTGGTTCAGTGGCTGCGGCTAGTGCAGAATGCGGCGGGCCGTCTCCTGACGGAG
>QEPC01007512.1:7531242-7544491 GCA_003113815.1 Sphenodon punctatus | reverse complement strand
CCAGCAGCAGCTCCAACGTTTCCCAGCTGGCCTTAACCAGCCAGGATGGGCGCGAGTTCAGTTCACAAAAGGTGTATTGGACTGCCCCAAGAACATCCTCTGCATCAGCTGGCGACACCTCCTGAAACTGAAACCATGAAACTGGACAAGGTGGGGATTCCATAACCTCTGGTTCTCCTACTGTAACAAGTGCGACATCGAAGTCATGGTGAATTGGAGTGATTTTGTCCACAAAGTAATCAACAAACATGTCACAGCGGGCACTGAAAGGTTCCAGTTCCAGGTGGAGGAGGCCGGACCGACCAACCCCCTCACCACCCAGAAAAGTTCCGCTGGATGAAACTTTGCATATGCTATGAGGGCAGCAAAGAAACCCTTTGCTTCCCGCACAGCTACAGCATAGGCGCTCAAACTAGCTCTATGACGCAATCAGTCAGCTGCAGCATGTGAACAGCACCACCATCGCTCTAGCTGCCAACCTTCTTGCTGGCAGTTGCTGGCATTTGGGTGGTTGTTCTGGTATATGTAGCACCTGGGGATAAGATGTCTGCCAACGTCAAGTGCACAACTCCGTTGCGGTCTAGGGGTGATTTCAGACGTTACGGCGGGCTCCATTCACCACGAGCCGTGGTTTGGACCACGGCCCGGGGTGAAGGAGCGTACCAACAGACATGCGCCGCTTCTCCCTGGACTGCGAGGACCGGCGAACCACGGCCCATGGTGAATGGGGCCTGCCGTAATGTCTGTTGCGGCACCGTGGATCGTGGTGGGGGTGAGGCTGCGCAGCGCAGCATGCTGCTGCACGGCCCCGCCCCCTGCATTCCACAACGGCCCTCCCCCCGCCTGATGGGCAGCGCGAGCGGCCAATCCAGTCACTCCTGCCACCACGTTTGGGGGGTGAATGGATTCCACCACCAGCAGGGGTAAGTGAACAGACGTGACATTTCATTCACCCCTGCCGTAGTGGCCATTCACCACACTTCTGGACCCGCTCGTGCTCTCGGGTCCAGAAGTGTGGTGAATGCAAACGCAGCCCGCGTTTGACTGTGGTGAACGTCTGGTGGGTAGCAAACAGACGTGCACCACAGTCAAACGCGGGCTGCGTTTGCGTGTGGCTCAGGCGTGGTGAATCTTGGATTCGTCATGTCTGAAATCACCCTAGAGCTGCAATCCTGCCCCATCAAATTTAACAGGAATTGAGCCATTGACTTCAGTGGATGGAGGATTTCCTCCCTAAATATAAAAAAATTCAGGGAACTAAGTATTATGAGATTTGTGATTATTTATTTTTTTAACTTTAGCGAAAGTATGTCTCATACGGGAGATAGGAAGCCAACTGGAATAATTGTATATGTTTTTGTTTCTAACAGAACCTACTGTTTAATCCAAGTAAGCCTTTCTCGAGAGGCAATCAGAATGCAGATATAGACCTTATGATTGACTGCTTAGTTTCCTGTTTTCGCATAAACCCTCACAACAACCAGCACTTTAAGGTGAGGCTGTGGTCTTACAGAAGCATGTTCTATTTTTCACATGTCAGAAACAGAGGATGAGCCAGAAGCAGCTTGAAACTTCAGATTTATCCATATTTCTCAGTTAATTATTCTGAGTAGCTGGCTGGGTTTAAATAAAATTGCCACTCTTTTTTTTATTTTTTTTTAAAAATTGGTGGTCTGAGAAGGAATCTGGTGTGTTGCATAGTGATTTTTTTTGTTCTGTTTTAGAGATGTTAAAGAGAAATAGCTTCCCTCTCTGACTGTTACTTTAATGCTTTCCTTTTAGATTTGTTTGGCACAGACCTCCCCATCAACATTTCATTATGTGCTGGTAAATTCACTCCACCGAATAATCACAAATGTAAGTTTTTAAAGGTATTCAGTTTTAACCCAGAGATGTTGCTAATTTCATTTATGGAGATAAAATAATTCAGATGATATGTCTTACTGGACCCACTTCAGTTGGTCAAACTGATAGTGATTTGAATACAGTTTAAGCAGAAGGCAAATGAGATCTCACTCCCTGCGCTCACACAGGTAGCTGCATTGTGTTAAACAGACATCTTCCTAAGCAGGATCTTACGTATTCTGCAATTTTTGGTCCATATTGTGCAACTGAAATAAATCTTGTAAATGAACTAAATCCTACACAGTATGCAAATTTTGAATAATGTACTTCCAGAATGCCATTACACCAAATTACGAACATGTCATGTTTTTTCTTTTTTTAAAAAACAAACTCTCACAAAATACCACATGAAGCCATCAGCAGGGGAGATTTTTTTTCTCCCCTGAGTGGCGATGGGTTGCTCCTCTTCAGCAGCTATGTCTCAGAGCCCTGGAATCTATACCAGCAGCTTACAGTGCCAGAGTGCTATTGGCTAGTTGGTAGCACTCCCCACTCAGGCTATATCTCCACCGGTCAAGGCAATTTCTGTGACAGTTTGACCAAATGAGAAATTCTGCAAAAATGGCAGCAGCACCAAAACTCACAGGGCCCTGCCTCATAGCTAAGCAGTAAGGTTCAGTTGTAAATGTGTTGAAATGTCAGAGAAATAAACATTTTTTTTAATCCGCTTTTGATAGTGTGCTTTTAATGGACTGTTAATAAAAACTTGCTTATTACCTAACAGCAGTCAGGTTTCAAGTTAGGCTGAGATTTAGTTCTGTTGTTAGACCCCTAAATTCTCTCTCCCCCCCCCCCCATCCCCCCATTATACTGACATATGGGTGTTTAGAAGAGAAGACCTTTACCCTGCCTGTTGACTTCATTGGCTTCCATTAAATGTGCTGTAACAGATGATTTTATTTAATTCATCTTAAATTTCTACCTTGCCTTCTCCCTTTAAGGCTCAGGGTGATGTACAGTGAAAATAAAACCATGTACAAAGTTGTAATAATGTAATAAGCCAATTCCCCAACAATATACCCTATCCCACTCATACACCTACCTCTCAAGAAAGATCCCTCCATCCTTGTACACCCCCCTCTCTCTGGGAGATCCTAGCACAGAAGTGGGCAGACTGGTTCTAGAGCCACATGTGGCTCTTTGGCCCCACTGTGGTCAACAGATGCAGCTCTTGTGATTAGGAAACTTTGCCCACCCCTGTCATAGCCTTTTCACCCCACCCTTCCTGCCATCTCACTTTTTCCTTTCCTACCCCGTCCCCTTAAAAACATAGTACAAAATAGCAACCGTAGATTTAAACATTTCTAAATACAATGAAAACCATCTTATGAAAATAGATATTAAACTCCAACCTTCTACATCATCTCCTACCTGCTCCCCTGGCTCTTACCTATGGGAGCACATCATTCCTACCACCCCTCAATAGTTGTTCCCATTCTCCTCTCCCCTGCCCCCATGCCTCATGCTAGATCAGATAATTCAACAAAAGCAAACTTTTTAAAGCAGGATAAATTTGTATAACTCAGCGAGATCTTTTGCATGCTTCAACCACTCTGGATTCTTGCATTCAAGCACCGTAGGTCTGTGCTAACCTATCTAGGCTGCAGTAAAGAAAAGAATAAGCCTGGTGGCTTTCCCAAGGCTGCTATTCTGATGATGTTGCATTAGCAGCATAAGACATTTTAGCACATTAGTTAAGAACAGAGGTAGTACCACACTGTGTCAAACCGGTGCTCCATCCAGCCCAGCATCCACTCTGACAGCGGCCACCTTTGTTCGCTTCAGAGAGGTGCACAATGGCTCATCATGGAGTGATCCTGGCACTCTGTTACGTCCCTATGGACCTATCCTCTAAAATCTTATCCCGTTTTTAAACCCAGTTGCGCTATTGGCCTTTAGAACATCCTCTGGCAAAAAGTTCTACGCATTAATTGTACGTTGAATAAAAAAGTAGTTCCTATTTATTTTAAATCTGCCAGCTGTTTTCATAGAATGTTCCCTAGCGCTTGTATTATTAGAAAGAGGGTAAATAACAGTTCTCTATTGCCTTGTTCCACGTCACTCATGATTTTGTAAGCTTCTCTTCCCTCTGTTGTCTCTTCTCCTAGCTAAAGAGCCCATACCTACTGGTCGTCTAGTTGTCCTACAGTATGTGCTTAAAATTTCATTGTATAGCTTTAACTTCTGACTCTTAAATGTTTTCCCCCATAATGATGATTATGGTTGAGGTTTTTTTTGTGTTTTGTTTTAAAAACACTATAATGGAATATGCAGTTACTCACGCATGGACTAGGTACTGCTCAGAAAAGCTAAGTTTGAGCCTTCTGGATGCATATGCTACAACATAATTGCATTCAAGCTTCAGCATCCTGGATGGAACGTTGTGCATATATCCTTCTTTCTGTTTCAATGCCGCCCTTCCTGCAGAGGCTCAGGATGGCTTATAATCATAACAAAATTTAAAAGCCATTAAAATCTATAAAACAAATCTCATACCCCACCCAATCCCATCCTATCCCTGCCTGCCAAATGCCTGGACCTATAAAAAGGTCTTGCACGTTTCTGGAAGATGTGCAGGCTCAGGCTTAGGTGGCCCTGTTGTAAGGGGACGGTGTTCCATAATCGTGGGGCAGCTGCCAAGAACTCCTCCCTGCATGCCCTAGTTGTAAAAACATCACGGGGAGATGGCACCTACAAGAGGACGTCCTCGGCTCACCTCGGGGAACTGCAAAGAGGCACAAGGGAGGAGGCGGTCTTTCAGATACCTGGGGCCCAAGCCATTTAGGACTTTATAGGTTAAAACCAGCACCTTGCATTGTGCACAGAAAGCTATTGGCAGCCAGTGCAGACTCAGGAGCATTGGTGTAATGTGCTCCCGGCAACCCACGTTCAAAAGAAGACTGGCTGCTGCTTTCTGCACTTCACTTGGCCAATGTTGTACAGTTGAAAGCTGCTTCCTGACAATGCCAAATCCAGTAGGAAAAGAAGTATTTTGTAATGAACCCTCCCTCATCCTACAAAAGACCATAGAAAACTCAATTTAGAAAAGAATAAAACCACCATCTCATCTTTCTGAGCCAGTGAAACTTCAGAAAAAGAGTAACCATTTGAACGGGAATTCATAGTCTATTTGTGAATAAACACATCTTATATTGGACCATAAGCAGTGATACTTTATTAATTTGCCTCTTCTGTAATCAGCTCACTGAATTGTTTCCCCTTCTCCAGTTTTGACTTTAAAAGGCACTGATCTTGAAGTATGTACTAGCTGTGAAAGACCAAACTATAGCAGCAAGCAGACTGGATCCCCCACCTCCTGTCTTTAAATCTATTGTGTGTTGCATGGCTTGCTGCTTCAAATTCCTGCAGTGGTTTCCATAGTATTCTGGGTTACCTCCCTACAGGAAACTTTTTTTGTAGTTGCAAAACATGACACATGAGATTTAAGTAACATTTTTTACTTGTGCCAACAAACCAAGGCTTGAATAGAAACTTTATTCCTTCTCCTAGTTAATGATATTTTCTCAACTCCATTTTTTTTTTGTTCCCTGTTAACAAGATGATGAATAAAATGTGACCATTTTGATTGAGAGTTTTAAAAACAAATAGAGTGAGGTGACTTTTGAAGGGTCATATAAAGTGTCTAGAACAGGTGAAGGATTGTAAAAATATTTATGTTTTAAAACATTAAGAATTTGAGAGATTATTCCATCTTGCACACCAAAGGTTCAATCTAACTCTCATGGTTTGCCCCACAGACCTGCCAGATTAATTTAGTCTGAGAAGGTTACTGTTGTTCTCATTCTGTTAACATACTTTCCCTCATCAGTTCTGACAATTGACCAGGTGGCCTGCCAACCCCAAGTGTTTGTTTTTTCTCCCGAGCTTTTCCTGGACATCACTTCATCACCTAGTGGTCGAGGTGTGCTGATGTGATGTCCAGGGAAAGCTCATAGAAGGAAAATTCCCAAGTAAGAGACCCAATTTTCTTTTTTATAAAAATATTTCTTTCACAGTTACACTTTAAAAACACATTCCTTGAGCTATTGTGGCCAGGGTTGTCATGTATTATTGGAGACAGATTTTACTGCCCAGGGGAAAAACTAGTTGGTCCCAGTTTTAGGCATTAATGCTTTATATTATCACAACTGGTTCATTAATCCACAATAGAGTGCAGTGGATTATACACAGCTAAGTTTTAGTTACTTTCAAATTGCTAGCTAAGGCAATAGATTCAGTTATTATTTTACGGTTGTACAAATAAAAAGGTAAACTCAAAGGGTGGTAATAGCATATGTAATAGATATAATGCTCATACATTTTGTTTTGGCATTTTACTATTGTTTTTTCCAAGGAATAAAAGATTCTGGTTTTGCTATATAAACCAAAGTCAAACATTAGATTAGATGAAAAACAACAGCAATGCAGAGCTCTAGACTTGAAGCATTAAGGCAACTAGCAGTCTTTAAATGTCATAGTGGGGGTTGAGTCAATGGTCCATCCAGCCTAGCATCCTGTCTCTGACAGTGGCCACATTTGATCACTTCAAAGAAGTACACAGCGGGTCATAATGGAGTGATCCATTTCGTATTTACTTCCCACCAGTCAAGAGGTTGCATCCCCGACCAGCCTGACAAATAGCCATTTGTGGACCTACTCTCTAAGAACTTATCCAATCCTTGTTTAAACCCATGTACGCTAATGGCCTTCACAACATCCTCTGGTAACAAATTCCCCAAGTTAATTGTATGTTGAGTGAAAAAGGTCTTCCTTATATTTGTGTTAAATCTGTTTCACAGAATTCAGAAACTTAATTTCTGTTCAAAGCAGCCAAGGCAATAATAGCATGAAGCTTAAGGCTCAGACTGAGGCTCCTTTGCGCTAAAGACCATAGTGCTGCAAAACTATAACCAATTTACGAATTGTTTTCAGTAGTTTTCATAATTGTGTATTTTTCCCATTTTCCTGGGAGGAAAAAAATGGTAAATACCTGGTTAAAGTGTTCACCAATGCCCTGTCCAAAACTAGTTTTTCCCAGGAAATTGCCAATGCTGTTTGTGGCACATCTTAGTCGGGTATTCAAGCGTTTCCCCAAAGCTATACGGGCAAGGAACTCTGAGCGTAAGTCGAGGTTCTCGACTTCCCGATGCTGGGAAGCACTCTGGGTCATGGCTGCTCCTGTACAGAGTGCTCCTTGTGTGATCCTGCTCCATTACAGCCGCAGCCCCCACACAGTGGAGTGCTCCTGCTGCAGTCATGCCTTCCCCGTGGGACAATCCTGCCTCTGGGAAGGTATTGGGGGAGAGATTTCCCTCATCCCTGATGTATACAGGTTGTTCCCTGCACTTAATCGTACCTATTTCCTTCCTAGTCTGCCCTGGACTGGTGGCCCAAGATCGATGCCGTATACTGCCATTCCGTGGAACTCCGCAGCATGTTCAGCGACACGCTTCACAAAGCCGTGCAGGGTTGTGGGCCGCACCCAGCAATACGTATGCCACCAGTAAGACTTGGCTTCTCCTGTTTTTTAAAGCTTTCTCTCCTCCATTGCATTTTCAATGTCTCCATCCCATTCCTGCTGTTCTTATCCATCAACGGTAGTCTGGTAGAACAAACGACAGTGTAGCGATCCCTGATGCAAGAGCGAGCCTACTTGCTCGGATGATATACGGAATTTGCATTTTTCTTTGAGTTGGTTAACGATCCTTGCCTTTTAGCTTTGATGCTGCTTTGACACTAATACAGACTCTTCCTTCTAGAATACTGTCTATTTTAGTCTTGTGTTTTCCAGGCGTCTTTAGCTTAACCTGTTTTACGTAATCCCCCCAAAGATTCTCCTCTGTGCTGGACACAGCACAATAAATTCAATTAGCTGCATTCCTGAACAGCAATTTTTGTTTTGTTTTAGTGTTTCTCTCCTCCCTGCTCCCCTTTACATTACTTGCTCTGTCAAAAGCATGCTGGCTGTGCTTAGTGACAGTGCAGACGATATAAAGATGTTCAAGCATTGGAAAACAAGAATCGCACTGGTCTTGTTCTTAACAGTGTTCAGTAAATTACAATGTAGTTCATAGTGTTGTGTGCAAATGTGTGTTGCAAAGCAATTACTTATGCACTTTGGGAATTTAGAAGTAACTGTACCGTGTAAATTTGTTGCTTAACTGATATCTAGAGGTATAACTTTAAAAGGACCCCTGTTACTAAATTTAAAGTGCAGCTTAAAATATTCCCACTAAATAGGTGTAATGATTAGCATAGATATAATAGAAAACGGTGAGTTTATATAGTCATCTAATAGGGAAAAGAGCAAAGTTATTGTATATGGCAACTCTGATTGGTGGTGCTTTGTCTTCTGCTTCTTATTTTCTGTTCTTATTGGCGGCTGCCGCTCACATGATCAGATGCCAACCAGTCACTGTTTTGCATGGCAGCGGGCCTCTGTCACTGTAAGTATGACCCATTGTAACTACCACAGAAAAGCCTGTAGTTTCTTGGACTTTTCTGTGTATAGTTACCTCTGTAGTTGCATCACTTCATTTCAGATTGAATATGTAGCATGCTTTCACCTATTGGCTGTGTGAAGTAAAAAAACCGCACAACTCCCCCACCCCCCAACCAACCCATTTCACAAATCAGAAACAGCTGACATGGCCCCCACCCCTCCCAAGAATTTCCTTAAGCATGAAATGCTGTGGCTATAAACACTAGTGGTTCCCTGTTGCTGAATGGTTGTCAATTTTATGTCAGATGCTCCAAGTACGAGATTATTATCTTACAGTAGAAATAAAATGTTTAGTGATTATGAGAACTTGGATAAAACTAATTATGAAATGTTATATTGACTTAAGAATGGAAGAATATGCTTGATAGGATCTGTTTTGATCTTAAATTCAACACACCACGTCGTAAGAACATAGTCTGTGCCATGCTGGGTCAGACCTAAGGTCCGTTGAGCCCAGCATTCGCACTCCTGAGGGTGGCAATTCTCAGTTGCTTTGGAGAAGTACCCAACAGGTCATAACCAGGGGCGTAGCTACCATGGAGCGAAGGGGCTCAGTGGAGCCTGGGCTCTAGGGGTCCTCTGCGAGTGGCTGCTTGGAAATTTTCAGAGTAGGCAGGGGATGGAGCAGGTCCAACACTGCCCCCACCCACTCTGAAAGTTTTCTAGCAGACTCAGGAAAAGACCCTACCAAGAAGACTTTTTTTTAAGAGTTGGAAAGGGTGCGGTCCTTGTCCTCTCTTAAAACTTCCTTTCTGGTGGGTTTTGCTGCCATTCCCAGTGGAGCTCATACAGAGCCGGAGCTGTACCACTGCCTTTGCAGGGGGACGCCTAGGGGGAAAATCCAGCCCATTGCCCTTAGGGAGCCCATAATTGGGACATGAGCCCAGGCCCACCACAGCCTTGCTCCACACGGAGTGATCAATTCACTGCTAGTTACTCCCGGCTGCCGACAGTCAGCGGGTACGTCCCCTGACAGACTTGACTAAATAATAATGGACCTAGCCTCCGAGAATTTATCCACCTCTGCGAATCGTAGCTGAAGCACAAAACCTGCTGCTTCAGTGTGACTGACTGAAGTTCTTTCCAAAGATTTAACAAATTCATTTATCATTAATTCATGTATTTTGGTTGTTAGCATTTTAAAGACTATTGTGTTTAGTTCTGTTGTGTTTTTGGTACCACATGTGCATACTGAACTTTAAAAATAAAATTAAAATGTTTGCATGTAAATATGGCTCGTCTTGGATCAAAGAGGTAATTAGACGTTAGTTTGTTATGGTTACTTAGGACAAGACTTGGCATGAAAACAATTTTTAAAAACTATCTGCAGGTTTTTAGTATTTTAATTCAAAACTGTTTATAATTGATAATACACAAGCAGCTAGTTTTGGGGGGATATTTGTGAGATGGTGTCTCAGTCTCCTGCTCACTAAACTGTGCTTGCCTCCTCTTTGCTCCCTCGCTTTTAACCTTCAAATCACTCCTAAAAATCTACGCTTCAGTCAGACTTGCCCAAGCACCTTGCCCCTGCTCACTGATGTTCCCTTTACAGTGCTAGCATTCAGGGTCTCCTCTTTCTCTGTAGCTCAGCATGCACACTTGCAACGTCTCAACTTTGTGAATATATCCCTCCCTCCTCTTTCCCCTCGTCTATCCTAGATTGTAAGCCCATCGGGGCAGGGATCTGTCTCTAGCCGTTGATCAGTCCCAGGTACATTGCTAGTGCAATAATAATAGATTCCAGTTTATGATTTTCCTTGGCAATTTTAATGTTACCTAATAGGTCTCAAGAGCCTCCTCTATCCTGTAATGTTGTTGTGCTTACTGAAGTGAGAAAAGAACAAACAATTTGCCCATTTACGGGGGGGCGGTGTTAAAATTTAGGGAAGAATTTGTTCACCTCTTCCATTCCTCTGTGTAAAGAATGTTGGCAGGCTTAGACGTTTTGTTTGAATTATAATTCTGCTATTGGATTGTGGGTGAAGAGTGACATTGAAATCTCTCGCTCCAGATACTGTGGTGAATGTTGTATAAGAAGCATTTTACTGCTCCCCTTAAATGAAGCTATTTCTCTCTGATTCAAGCCTGTACTTCTCTGGTAATCATTCAGCTCCTTGAGAAATCTGTGAGGCAACCATTCCATCAGAGATTTGGGGGGGGGGGGGCGCGAATTAACTTGCCGAAGAGTAACCCAATTAATAAAAATAATTAATTCCCCTCTCAAGTATTGTAGCACATCAGGTTTTATTTAATATATAAACTGTTTTTTAAAAAAAGAGATGGAAGTAGCTAGTGTAAAACCATAGGTCGTCGTCCCCCCCGTATTGTATGTATATTTGCAAGGGGTTAGAAAACTGGTAGAGTATGTATCTTGCTACTCACCCCCCTAGGCTGCTCACTGATTCTCCTTCTGACGTCCTTTCATTCAGGGTTCCTGCTCCCCTTGAACTCAACTAAGCATGTGCATCTCTGATTTCCCAACTTCATGAATGTGTTCCCCTCTCTCATTTTCCTGCTTTTGCCCATCCTAGATTGTAAGCCCCTGTGGGCAGGAACGTGTCTCTGGTTAATAAGCGGCAGGCACGTTGCTGGCGATTATATACATTTATTTTCCGTAACTTTGTTGTAATTTTCTGAACATCTTTCCTAAGTATTTCTAGGATAGTAAATTTCCCCTCCAACTAAGTTACAGTTTAATAAAAATGATGGAATACTTTAAAACAAGTTAATTTTAATTATGGTAGACTGTATGAAAGAGGAAATTACAAAAATAGTTATACTGCTTGTATCTGATTTTAATAAATAAATGTGAGGCATGCTGTATAGAGTATTTATACCTTGTCATGCAGTATTGATTATAAAAATGAAAAGCTTCCTAAAATGTGGACTTATCAAGCCACTGCGCAAGTACATCCTTGACAACAACTGTCATTTTTTCCCCCCACCCTTAGAGACTAACATTTACAGAGAAAATGACGACAAGTCTTAAGTTCAAAGAAAAACCTACAGACTTGGAAACCAGAAGTTACAAATTTTTGCTGTTGTCCATGGTAAAACTGATCCATGCTGACCCAAAACTCTTGCTGTATGTAAGTAAATTTTGAATTGGCAAAACCTTTTGAAGCTTGCCTAGGTGTGCGTTTGAAACTTGTGCTGAAAGATTGGGATGTCACTCCAATTGCTGCAGCCATATTCCCATTAAAATCTATAAAACCTGTGCTTTGTAAAAAAAATTTCTCCTAAACATTCCCAGACAACACTAGGAATGCCAATAAAATATAAAACCCCAATTGTGTCCCAAGCTATAGGTTGGAACTCTCAAGTTGGGGTTACAGAGTCTGCAGATGGGGTTTGTAATTCTGATTGATATTTGGATGTGTCTGTTGCCATTTGGGGATGTGGGATTATATTTAAGCCTCAAAATGGGGTTCTATGAACAAAAGGTTTGAAACAGCTAGCTTTAGACTATGCCTTCATTTTTTCCTCTTCCCCTTTCTCCTTGCTAAGGGTTGGTGCCAGTTTTCCTAACTTCATTTTATAGAAAACAAGGATGCTGGCAGAACTACTTTCAGAGGGAGAAAGGGGGGCATGGAAGCTGGTTTACCCCACCCATTTGACTTGACCATGGCCCTTTCTGAATGGTGTGATGTCATGATGCTCAGGAAGGGGTGTGGCAAAAGGGGGGTCCCCTGCCTCTTTCTAATATGACCATGTCTATCTTCTAAGCAACATATCAGCATGCTCAGAAGAGATGGGGCTAGTGCCCAGGGCTGTGTCCTTTCTAGTGCATTGCCTCTGCCTCACAGAGAAGATAATACAAGGTGGGCAGGCCTCCTTGATTATCCTAGTGCTCACCAATGGGGAGGAGAATGACTCCACAGGGTAGTGTGCAGCTGTTGGGGCGGAGTGCTCTTAAGCTCAAGCCAAGTGAGATTGAGTAAAGTGATGAAAAAGAATAAATTTAAGAACACCAAAGATAGGGTTGAGGGGGAGGGAGGACATCAAATTTGTGTAAAAGGTTTGTTGAGCACAAAAACCTGAAATTACACAGACCTTCTGGTGTTTAAAACATGGTGGTGGCGTTGGTACAAGAAACAGACTCTGAAAAAGACTGAAGGGGAGGTCACAGAAGGAACCTATGGGAGGAGAAGGGGATAGGCAGGGCAACCCTCTGCCATTAAAGGTGATGGCACTTTTGCCATTGAATTTAATGGTGGAGGAATTGTGCCCTTATTATGGTTGTTTTGTAAGTTAATGCCCTAAGGGGGCATGTATTCCCATAATCTACTGCAAAACATCCTGTGGTGGAGAAGAGGGGTCCGCTCTTTACTTACATCGGTTTTCTCACGTTACACTAAATCTGCATGTTGGAGAGAATACATGAGCAGTGCAGTATTAAGTAATCAGTTAACATCTCATTGAGAGAACTGCAGAGTTGTTTCCATTTATTTTCAGTCCATGGGAGTTGGGGAGGCTCTTCTGGGAGGCGGGTTCGATCTATGAGACGGGACAGATGGTGTGTTTCTGTCCCGCTCACTGGCCCCCAGGCAGGTGGTGAGGTGATTAGGGATCAGAGGACCCCTAGCTTCAGCTTGATGCTGATAAATGCGAGGTCGGTAGCGAACAAGTCAACTGCGGTCCGGGAGTTGATCCTGGACCAGGCTGCCGACCTTGCGTGTATCACGGAGACCTATTTGGACAATGAATTGGGGCCTGTACTGGCTGATCTTGTTCCAGCTGGATATTCTGTGCAGTATCAGCTGCGGCTGGAGGGACGGGGGTGGTGGGGGTGGTGTAGCCATTATTTTTAGGGATGCCTGGTCCGTGAGGAGATTTCCTGTG
>QEPC01007512.1:7506798-7528777 GCA_003113815.1 Sphenodon punctatus | reverse complement strand
CCCTAAATGGCTTGGGCCCCGCCTATCTGCAGGCCCGCCTCATCCTCCAAGTCCTGGAGTGGCCCCTGCGGTTGGCTGGGGGCGCCCTCCTCGGGGTTTCCTGGGTGTCTACTATGAGGAGGGCGTTCTCCGTGGCTGTATCGCAGCTGTGGAACTCCCTCCCATTGGAGATCTGCTTGGCTGCTGACCTCCCCTCTTTCTGCAGGCAATGTAAGACCTGGCTGTCCCGCCAGGCCTTTCCCGAGGGAGATGGGGTTGGGTGGGTTGGGTTAGGGTGGAGTTTTGCATTCTTTTAACTGAAATTATTATGGTTATTTTAATGTTTTAATATATTGTGAGCTGCCCCGAGATGCCTGAGGCAGGAGGGGGCGGCATATAAATTGTAAAAATAATAATAATAATATATCTGATGTGTCCAGAAGGAACATGATGAATATTAGAAGGATTTTAACCATCAGAGCAGTGAATTCCTGGAATAAGCTCCTAGGAGCAGTTGTGGGAGCAAAGAATCTGAATAGTTTTAAAATGGAGTTGGATAAATTTATGATGCAAAACAGGTGAGGTGTTTTCTATTAGAGTACACCGCAGGAAATCCCTCCTCACCCCTAAAAAAGAATGCATTTTGCATTTTTTTTCTTCCTTCCTGAAGCATCAAAGTTGTCCGCAGCTGGAGATGGAACTGATGGCTCGTTCTGAAGCCTGCTTACTATAATTGTATATCAGGTGCCTGACTGCTGGGGCCTGTACACACATGGGGTCTAACTGATCGCCATATTTTGGGTTGGGATGGAATCTTCCCTCAGGGCAGATTGACATTTGACATTGAAGGTTTTTTGCCTCCCCCTGAAGCATGGGTGTGGCTCACCTGTTTGGGACATCTGGGTCTTTCTTTTTCTAAAACTATTCCGTTATTTTGGGTATTGGTGTGTTCTGGTTGGTCCCAATCTCTTCTTGTGGCTGATTTTTTTGTTTTTGTTTTTAAAGTCTGTTATTGGATGGGTTTTTCTGTGAAGATAAATGGGATGTGGCAGGTCCTGCAGTGGTTTGAGGGCTCAACTAAATAGATGATGCTTGATCTTCCTTCCAGCTCTGGGACTCTGACTCTAGGACAAGGTGCTTTGGACTTATGTTCAAATGAAGATCTGTGAAAACAATTATCAATTGCCCATCTTACTTAAGTTAGTTCCGCAGTGCTGCGAACAGTATTCCTGGAAAGCCTATACTATATTAAGAGAAAATCATAACCCATTACCAAACGCCTAGTTTTTAAAAAACTATTTCCCCACTTTTTTGGTAGAATCCAAGGAAACAAGGGCCTGACACACAAGGAAGCACTGCGGAGTTAATTAATGGACTTGTTCAACTCGTGCCAACGTCCAACATGCCAGAAATAGCACAAGAAGCCATGGAGGTAAGAAGAGAACGTTCATTCAGGGTGGCTAGCTTTGTATGCTGCACAAAGCATTTCAGTGGCTATTGTAGATGCTTCAGAGTACTCGCCTGTTTTTTACAAAGCTTGCATCTGATCTCTCTTCTTTCAGTCACTTTGAATTGTACCTTAGAGGCACATTTAAGCAAAACTTTCAAAGCAACATGGGAATTAGTTGTGTGGCCACCATCTGAGGATGGTTAGTTCCTTGCTGTAATAGACTAAAATCCAGCTCAAAATAGGAGTGGTTGTGTGGTACACTCTTTCTTTGTTCCCTTGTCCTTTCTAGATGGTTGAGAGAGAAACATACACGGTACAGTTGGAAACCAGTTTCTGCTTTTCTGTGCCTATCAGCAAGCAGAATGGGGTTTGGAAAATTATTGAAACTCGCTTTATAGTTTAAATGCACTGCCTTGGAGACAAGTGAGCTTTGATGGTCTGCAGAGCTGCTGCTTGTTTTCCAAACCATCCAGGCAAAACTGCTACAGTCGGGCCTGTTGAGAGAAATTTGGGACCTGGGTACATCCAGGTAGCTGGAGGCCCCCTACTTTCCGTCATTAGTTTTGAAATCAGTTTTGGGAGACCATAATGTTATGTTACTAGCAATTATTACTTTACTCATGTTTTAATGTATAATTTTTTGGGGTAATTTTTTGGGGTCCCAGTATAGTTGTATCCGCATTTCCTCCCCTCTAGTCAGATCTGACTACCATTAGACCTTGGAGTAAGTTGCCAGTAAGCACTGATGTGTACATATATAATGGAGGTAGCCTGGCTGTCTGGAGGCTTTCAGTGCAAACCGAGTCCGGGATAGAAGGCCTTAATCTCGTGTTCGATTTGGCCAGTAAAGGATCAGGGGGCCGGCCGGGGGCAGTTTCGGGGTGTTGCTTGTATATCGTGTGCCCCACTGCACTTTTTCATCCCTGACTGTTTTAGCCAATCTGGTATCGGACTTGGTCTTGCAGTCTCCTAAGCTTATTGTCTTGGGGGATTTCAATATCTACGCTGAGGCCAGGTTATTTGGGGCAGAGCAGGAATTGGTGGCTGCCATGGCAACCATGGATCTGTTCCAGGTGGTGATAGACCCGACTCGCGAGAGGGGGCATACTCTGGACTTAGTGTTCTGCACTGACCTTGAGGCAGGAGATCTGATGATTGGGGGTATTGGTTGTATGCCCTTGCTGTAGTCGGACCATTACCTCCTATAGGTTTGCATGCCGGCGTGCCTGCCTGACTGTGGGAGCCTGGGACCAATTAGGATGGTCTGCCCCTGGAGACCTATGAAACCACTTGGGTTCCGGAATGCTCTGGGGGATATGCGTGTTGACCTTGATGGCTGCTCCATCGATGACCTCGTGGTCTTCTGGAATAGTTGGATAATGGAGGCCATCGATCGCATGGCTCCCAAGCATCCACTTCCAGGGCTTTGCCACCACTGGGCTCCGTGGTTCATGGAGGACCTGGGGCGATTGAAGTGTGAGGGGAGGCGGTTAGAGAGATGGTGCCATCCTCTCAACCAAGATGATTGGTAGCAGCATAGAGCGTTTTTGAGAGCCTATGCTGTGGCTATTTGGGCAGCAAATAAACTGTTATTTGCTACCCTTAGCATCTGCTCATCTCATCCAGCAGAGCTTTTCCAGGTGGTGAGAGGAAAGAAAAAACAAACCTTTCTCGCCTGGAACTGGATTCGTCCACAGCACGCTGTGATGTGTTTCTAAAGTGGATAAAATTGCTCACATTGAGCACGACTTCGACTCTTCCATTTCAGAGACAGTGGCAGAGCCAGAGGTTAGGAATGCCATCTGGTCAGAGTTTCTGGGATGCTTTTCAATTGGTGATAGCTGCTGGGGCAGCAGATGTTCTGGGATCTGTTCAGGCCACAATTTGTGAATTAGATCCTTGCCCATCCTGGTTGATGAAAGCCACCAGGGACACCATGGGGCTGGTGCTGGCAGGAGTTATCAATGTCTCCCTTCGGAAGGGGCGGGTGCCAGCCTGTCTCAAGGACGCAGTGGTCCAGCCTCTCCTCAAGAAACTATCTGTTGATGTTGGTGTCTCAGAGAACTACCAACCTGTCTCTACTCTTCCCTTTTTAGGGAAGGTTATTGAACAGGTAGTGGCCCAACAGCTACAGGCACATCTGAACCACACCAATTTCCTTGACCCCACACAGTTGGGCTTTCGACCGGGTTACGGTGTGGAGACAGCGCTTGTGGCCTTGGTCGATTACCTCCTTGACGAACTAGACAGGGGTCGTGTGACCCTGTTGGTCCTGCTGGATCTATCTGTGGCTTTTGACCCTGAAATCATGAGATGCTGGTGACTCACCTGCAGGACCTGGCCAGAGTGGACAAGACCGTTTTTTATGTGGTTCTGTTCATACCTGGCGGATAGATCTCAGCAGGTGATGCTAGGGGACTGTATTTTGTCCCCTGGGGACCGTCTGTGTAGGGTCCCACAGGGTTCCATTCTATCCCCTCTCTTCAACATGTATATGAAACTGCTTGGGGAGGTCGTGCGTAGCTGGGGAGTTCGCTCTCATCAGTATATGAGGATGATACAAAAAAGTATCTTTCAATTTCAGCCGACCAAGGCCCTGCGGTCTCGTTACTATCCTAGTGTCTGGCTGCTGTGGGGGATTGGATGAGGTTGAGCTGATTGAAACTCAATCCTGACAAGACATAAGTGATGTTAGTGGGTGGGGCCGGAGGTGTGCGGGAGGGGGTACCACCAGTATTGGTCCATCCTTCATTAGCTCCATCTCTGTGGAGCCTGGGGGTGCTCCTTGATGCGCAGCTGCACCTGGATTTGCAGGTGTCGGCTGTATTTTCACCAGTTACATCTGGTGGTGAGGCTCTGCCCATATGTCTCGGATTTCGATCTCGTTACTCTCATCCATGCATTCGTCACCTGAAGGTTAGACTACTGTAATGCGCTGTATGTGGGGCTGCCCATGGTGACAGTCTGGAAGCTGCAGGTGGTACAAAATGCGGTGGCCTGTCTGCTTATGGGGATGGGTCACAAGGAGCACAGAAAACCTGTGCTCAAGCATTTCACTGGCTGCCTATTGTCTTCCAGGCCTAATTCAGGGTGCTCTTTTTAACCTATAAAGCCTTACACGGCTTGGGCCCCACTTATTTGAAGAACCGCCTCACTCCCTCGGTTCCGGGGCAGCCTCTGCGTTTGTTCGGGAGCATCCTCCTGAAGGTCCCGCATTTATAAGCAGGTCCGTAGAGACAGTTGGGTGTTCTCGGCGGCCGTTCCATCACTGTGGAATGCTCGCCTGTCTCAGCCGATCTCCTTGCTTTCTGTTAGCAGTGTAAAAGCTGGCTCTTCTGTCAGGCATTTGGCGAAGGGGGGTGGGAGTGTGGGATGGATTAGTCTGGTTAAGTGGGATTTGGTTTGTTTTGATGCAGAACGGGGTTTTAGAGTATGTATTGATGCTTATTTTAATTGCATAATGTTTTTATTGTTTCATATGTATAATGTTGTGAGCTGCCTCGAGTCGCCAATAGGCAGGAGGGGCGTGATAAAAGTAAATATAATAAAAGATTTAAGTTACTGAAAAAACACCTTTGACTTTGTGGATGAGAAAAAGAAAGAATTTCTCTCTGTCCTGGCTGGATTATAACCCATTAAATGCCCCTGGGTTGCTTTTGATTCAAGGTTTTTGGGTGCTATCAGATGCAGGTTAGGCCTTTTGTAAAGTAGCTATTGTCTGTGCTTTGATATTACTAGTAGAGAAACGATGATCAAAACTACTTCAATGTGCAGTAATAGCTATTTCTACATAAATTAGTCTACATAAATTTCTACATAAACGAACCCACATTCTAGAGCTTGTGTGTAGTATTTGCAGCATCCCAAACATCATACTTTTAACTACTTGCCATATTTTTAGGTCAGTTGGTGGATTTTTGTGTCAGTATGTTAAAGACAACTTGTTCAGGCTTGAAGATCATTGTGAAAGTTCTCACCGATGATGCTTTTCCTTACAAAAGGTTGCCTCTATCAATTTTAATCTAACAGTCTAATACTTTGATCCATAAGTAATGTTTTTCATATGATATATTTGTAGCTTTTTTTGCATAAAAGACTTTGCTCTGTCTTGAATTCAGGCCTTGCTAGTTCTTCATCAGTTAGACAGCATCGATTTATGGAATCCAGATGCACCAATAGAAACATTTTGGGAAATTAGGTAGGTAACTTCGCGTAGGTCTGAAAAGCAGCTGTACCTGTACTCTTCTTCAAAATTACTGTGTTTTCATATTTAAGATGGATATTTGCATATATATTATGTCTTAGTATTTAGTTTTGCATCGTGCCGTCAATCTATCACACTAACTAAGATTTTAGAGGTTGTATGCCCGTCTTTCTAGCTTTGTCATAAACGGTTTTAATCAACTGCCGGCTAATAAACGCTTAGGCTGTGATTCTGTTCTTCCCCTGTGCCTGAGTTAAAGGCAGCTCTGGAGCACTGCACGCTTGGTGCACCAAAACAGTGATGCCCGAGGAGCATTGCTCTCCCTTCCCATAGCTGAAAGCACTGGCCTGTGCTGGGGGGCACAGAGTTACAACACTGTGCCACCGGCCACCCCTTCACTGCAAGGGGTTGCCATGCGACATGGGACTCCACTGCATGCTCTGCAACATTACTTGATTTCCCCCAATGTGCATGTGAGTCAGACGTGCTATCGAAGGTTGAAACAAATGAAAAGTTAGCTCACATTAGCCCACACCAGGTGCATGTCCACCCACTCATGTATAAAGTGGCTTCCAGATGTTAGCCTGCACCCGCTACATGGCCACCACCCACGCACCGCTCATGGGCATTATACAGGAGATCGCAGACGCACTGTGTGGGTGAATCCAGGCTAATGTTTGCCCATATATCCGCATCACATTAATTAGATTCATGCGCAGCCTTGCCCTCAACCAGGTCCACCAGCACCATAGAGCAGCGCCTAGTGCATCCGGCCTGCCGACAGACTGGGGAGAGCACCAGTAGGCCAGGCCAGCTGACAGGTGGGCCTGGAAGAGGGGAGAACAAGGCAGGGGGTGCAGGAAACGGGGTGCTGCCCCTGGCAGCCTAGAGCGTTTGAGTGACCACTTTGTCTCCGTCTTTCCACTCTTGCTGCCGCTGAGGGGAGTCCGCCACAAGCATGTGAAATATGTGCTGTTAATTAGGTTGGACACAAGCTTGTGAGTGGTGGGTAAGTGGTGGCTGCACGGAACGAATACGGACTCCAGAGGACTAACTTCTCTCTCTACGCACTAAGCTGCGCAGCACTCCTGCACCTGGATTCACAGGGAAGCTGATGGCAGGGATGTCATTGAAAGAATGGCGTGGGGGGGACTTGAGCTGCTGATGGAATGGGGGCTAGCTACTCTGCTCAGTGGGGAGCTTACTCTCTTGGGGGGGGGCAAGAAGTGCTTGCTCTGATGTAGAGGGAGTAGGGGTACTTGCTTTGCTGGTTGGTGTGGCGGGCTTGCTCAGCTGGCAGGGAGGGAACACGTCATGTGGAGGGCTTGGGGGCACTTGCCAGTGCTGAAAGGGGAGGTGGCACTGAGGCACAATTGGAAGCAGAGGCATATGGTCTGGGTGTTACCAGCTCTACATGGGGCTGCCCTTGAAGACTGTTCAGAAGTTGCAGCTAGTGTGGAATGTGGTGGCGGCTCAGCTCCTTTCGGGGAAGAGTTGCCACCTGTGCTCCGAAGCCTGCACTGGCTGCCTATAGCTTTCTGGGCACAATTCAAGGTGCTGGTTTTTTTACCATTAAAGCCCTAAATGGTCTGGGTCCCATATATGTGAAAAGACTGCCTGTCCTGCCATGTCCCTTTGCAGCCCCTACGGTCAGCCAGGGGTGCCCTCCCGTGCGTTCTGTCTGTTACCCTTGTTTGTGGAGCGGGGGCCTATGGGATTGCTGCCCCTAGGTTATGGAACTCCCTTCCCCAGAAGGTTCACTTGATCCCATACCTGGCTCTCTTCCGGAGGCAGTGCAAAACGTTTTTTATATGGGAAAGTGTTTGGCAGGCAGGGATAGGTGGGGTTTGCAGGGGGTTAGAGGTGGGGGTGGTTGTGCAAGGATTGGGGTTGAGTGAGGAAGTAGGGGAGATAGTGTAGGGTTGTGGGGTATTTCATGTTTTTATATTTTGGCTGTATTTTTACTTGTATTTTATATATTGTAATCTGCCCTGAGCTGCTGTTGGCGGGAAGGGTGGGGTAAACTTTTAAATAATAAATAATTACCACAGTAGAGCGACTGGGAAGCTAGGAAGTGGACCCAGCCAGCTCACGTGTGACATCCATTCACTTGTAGTCTAGGCCATGCCCCCCTCCCGTGAAGTGGCTGGCATTCTAGCCAGGTCTGCTCTTGAGGCAGTGCAAGACCTTTCTGTTGGTTAGGCCATTTGGCAGGCAGGGCTAGGGAATGGGGGCGTCAGTGGATATTTGGGGAAGGAGTGTGATGAAGGGGGTTGAGGTGGGGAAAGGTTGGGGGGGGGGGTTATGCTGTTTTTATATGTGTATTTATCTGCTTTGTAAGCCACCCTGAGATGTTTGGGAAGGGTGGGGTAAAAATGGAACTAACTAAATAAACGGAGCCTCAACGTTGTATTCCTGCATGAGGGTAAGGCTCGGCTCTGCTTCCTTGCCCCCTATCGTGCCCCGCACCCACAGCATAGCAACCACCCCTCCCCCTATGCTTCCCTGATTCCTGCCCCATCTCCTGAGTGTGTGCTCTGGCTCCTAACTGCTGTGGCTTGCTCAGCCTGTTAAGTGGATTTGACGCAGTCGGTGCTGGTCCGCACTTGCTCCCGACGCCAGCACAAATCCCACCCTAGCTGGATCGCAGTCGTAGGCCGCAATCCACAAACCAGCTAACTCGGGAGTAGCCTCCAAGTCTTCAGCAGGTTACTCGGGAGTAGCTGGTTGGTTGGATTGGGGCTTTAGATTTTTAACTTTTGACTCATACGTGTGCTCGGTGGGTGCCCGTACCTTGGATTGGCCCGTCTTAACAAAACAGCCATTTGAAGCAGATTAATGATGCTGATAGCAGGGTAACTTCAAATCTTATTTACGACACTAGAGAGAGAGCTAATCCTGAATTCTGTTTTTCTGCAGCTCACAAATGCTTTTTTTTATCTGCAAGAAACTAACTAGCCATCAGATTCTCAGCAGCACAGAAATCCTGAAGTGGTTGCGAGAGATTCTGATTTGCAGGAACAAATTTCTTCTAAAGAACAAAGTAAGTAAAGGTTAAAATCTACTAAGCTATTGCTTCCCTCCCCCCCCGTTGACTCAGAATGCTGGGTAACTTCTTTATGATTGGTAGAAATTTTACTAGCTCCACCCCTAGTTATATTCCTACTCTGTAAAGAAAGTGGAAGCATAACATACACACATTTGATTGCTCTTAGTTTGTCTAGGACTTTCTTTTAAAACACTTAACTGAAACTTTTAAAGATAACTTTACCTCTTCCTTTTCCATATGGGAAATGACCTACCAGAGTTCTGAAAAATGCAGAACTACTGTTTGCCTCCAGTTGTAATCATTGTAAAACTACTTTAGAGACAGAGAGCGATGATGATTCCTACATCCTCAGACACGGTAAAAAGCCTGTTCATTTTATAGTAATAGGCTTTAAAAAAAAAAAAAAATCTCTTCTCTTTGATACACTTTGCTGCTAAGTAAAAACCCAGACAATCTAAATACATGCAGTGGGACCTCCCCTCTGTGAGAAGCATAATGCTACATGCTAAAGCCCTTGGGAATAGGGTAGGATAAAAATTTAAAAATAAATAAATAATGGGCTACATTTAATTAAAGTTAGAAGCCTTAAAGGTTGGGAGAAAATTTTCTGGCCCTCTTTTCACAGCGGATGTCAAGGCACCAAAGTCAAAGGGCTTTCTGACTTGTCAAGGTTTTTTTGATATAGGGGTTTTACATATAGGACATTTCTTCTTGAATAAACAACTATTTAGTTTGGTTTGTTAAACCTCTGATCATTTCAACATGAGCATCTTTCTATCTCGATCTTCTCTGGCTTCGAGGCCTGCCTTTGTTTTATCTTTGGCATTTTGCATGTTTTTTTTAAAAAAAAGCTTTAAAAATTCATTTTGAGCATTGCCTGTCTTCTCCAGCACACTCATGCAGCTTGCCTTTAAGCTTCAGAAGCTTCTCAGAGGAAGTACCTTGGTTCTTCACAAAATGATGTAAAAAATTCAAGCACATGATTTCCATTAAGGCTATTGCTTTGTCTGTTTAGATTCTCAAAACAGTGTTCAGTCAGGGCCAGTCTGGAAATTCTGAGTTTGTAATATCAGATCTTATTTTTTGCGGGAGGTTCACTTGGCAGTTACATTTCTGGGATTAACAGCCTCTTTCAATTGCACTTTCCTTGTATAGAGGAAGTTCAGTTAGCTCCTTTTTAAACACTTTGGTTTTATTTTGACGTCTCTCTGTGGGCACATGCATTTAGAGTTGGCGGTCACCTCTACCAGAGGGATCCTTAAGCCCTGTGGTCTTATGGCTTATCCGCCATTCACCATTTTCCACAAAGACATGAGAATATTTCAGCCTTGCTTGAGGTTTTTGTTGGAAGGATTCTCTGCTTTCCACTGCTTGCTTGCTTGCTTTGTTTTTTATCCCCCCTCCCAGCGCATCATCAGGAATCACCCTTGGATACTAAAGATGCTCTTGCTTCTACTTTGGCTGTCTGGAAGCCATTGGATCTTGTACTTACAGAGGCATAGGAATCTGGAAGTTAATCCATTTCAATGCCTGTTTCTTCCAAATAAATCTCTTTGTATTTTCAGTCCAGCTATTCACGGGTTTAGGTGCTAGATGTCATTGAAGCACATTTTATTATGGTGAGATTCATAAGTAATCCAAATAAATATATTATGTAGATTTCACTACATTCAAATTTATCTAGCGGATGTAGTGCTAGATAAAATCCCAAAGCCAGAAAAAGGAGACTGATGGGGATATGAGAGTTGCATTTGCTCCTTGAACATTAGTAGCATTGTAGGTTAAATATGAAACCTACAAAAACAATTAAGCTAGTTCTGTCTAGAATAGAGTTGGGAAACCTCAGGCCTGGAGACCACATGCAGCCTGTGGATAGCTTTGATTTGGCCTCTTCCGATTCTTGGATATTCCCCCTGGATCCAGTTCCTACCCCTAAGCACAGAAAGAGTGAGTTCAGGGTAAGGGAGCAGAGATGAGGGCATTCACTTGAGGATAGTGGACAGATCCATGGTCTGAACCCTCTTCCTGAGCACATGCCTTAAGCACTCCCTGCCCCAACTTTCTTTGTGGCCCCTGGAACTTGTACTAATTTTCAACAGGGCCCATGGAAGGAAAAGGTTTCCTGCCCCTGATGTACAGCCTCAGCTTCTTTACTTCCTTGATTTAATCTTGCACATTTAGAGTTCTTTTTGTATTTAATAAAAATGTACTTGCTCAGCAGATAAAAGCTAACGTTCCGTTGAGGAAGAAAACACCGTCTTTCTGCACATACGAAAAGAAATCGCTCCCCTCCTTGCAGCTCACGTCACTGATTCCTTGAGCAGCTTTCATGTCACTTGCTCTGTGACATGTCACATGTTACTTGCTCTAATTTTCTTTCCTTTTGGAAAATGCTTTCCTGCAGTCTCAAGAATGTGGGGTGAGGGGTCAGACCTGCCCTTTCTAGATGGCAAGGAACTGCTCTTGTGTGCGACACTTCACTTCTACCGCTGCTCTTACCCATTTTTCTGCTTCCCCTTCTGACATCTGCGAGATGTCCTCCCAGGATGCTGGCTCTGACAATTTACTGGTGCTGACTTTGTAGGACAGACGAATGGGGGGAATGCCTTTGTTAGACCTCGTCGACTGCCTTGGCTCAGCATCAGCAGCCGACTGTGTCTGTTTCTGCACTTCTGTTACCTTTGTGCCAATTTTGACTATTTGTTCAGAGGATTGCTCCCTTTCAGTGGTTTCATCCGTGGTTGATTGTTCTTTGTCTGGACCTTAGAGAATCATCACACTGTCGCTTGAGTTTTCCACAAAGGTCACACTGTTACTAATGGTTATTCTGTCTGTGCGTGGATCCAGGATCCTGTAACCTTTGGCATGTATCCTACGAGGATGCCTTCCACTGCTCTGTTCTGCAGCTTGGTATGCTTCTCCTCTGGGATATATACGTAAGTCTTACTTCCAAATACTCTGATGTGGCCCACACTAGGTTTTTGACCATGCCACAGTTCATATGGGGTTTTCCTCACTGTTCTAGAATACAGCTGATTTTGTAGGTAGGTAGCAGCAACTGCTGCTTCGCCCCAGTATCTTTCTAGTAGTCCAGAGTCTGTTAACATCTAATCATTTCGGCTAGTGTTCTGTTTTACCTTTCAGCTGTTCCATTATGCTCGGGGTGTATATGGCACTGTCTTTTGGTGCTCAGTTCCATGGAGTCTCAGGAAGTCCTCTACTTCCTTTCCTGTGAACTCACCTCCATTGTCAGTCCGCAGTGCTTTGATCTGCGCTGGAACTTGTTGCTCGTCATGGTCACACAGTCCTGAAGTTTGTCAAATACTTCATCTTTACTCTGCATGACGTACGTGATCATGTACCTTGAATAGTCGTCAATGAAAGTTACCATATACCAGTTGCTTCCTGGCGTGGGAATCTTCGTTGGGCCGCAGACGTCGCTGTGTACAAAATCAAGTGGTTTCGTGGCTCTATTCTGACTCTTCTTGGGAAGTGTAGCCCTCGTGGCTTTGATGCAACAGTCGTGTTTCATGATCGATCACGGGATAAGTTGATACCTTAAGGTCTTTGATCAACTGCTGTCTGTGCATTTCTTTGATGCTGTCTGGGTGTCTATGTCCCATGCGTCCGTGCCACAGGTGAATGCAGTCATCGTGTGGCTTGTGCACAGTGAACTTTGCCTGTTCTTTCGCTGTGCTCAGACGGTACAGGTGCTCATCTGCAATGGCTCTGACCAGTACTTTTGTCCCACTTTGAATTGTGCATTCGTCTCCCTGGAAACGAATGGTGAGCCCCCTTGCTGTCAGGCGCCTCACGGACAGGAGTCCCCCTTCTAAGTTGGGCATGTAGAGCACATCTTTCATGGGTATGGTCAGTGTGCCTCCCTGTGACTGGTTGCAGTATAGAAATCCTTGTCCAATTCCTTCCGTGTTGATGCTTCTCCCATCTGCAAGGTAGATCCTTTCTTTACGGCTCAGATCCAGACCTGTGAAGAACCCTTTATCGCTAGTCATGTGGCTCGTGATTTGCTGCTGGTCTGTTCGTGGCAATCACCTCCCATAGACCATCTTTAGAAGCAACATTTCCACTTTAAACTTCCCCAATTGGTAGTTTACATTGTTCAGCTTTCCTACTGAAAGTCTGAGCTGTTTGCTTGGAAACCCTGTATATATGCCTGTATTAGGGTAGTGGATATGTTAGTTTTTATCCTATAGTTGGGGAAGTATTTGGGGGTTTTGTGAATATGTTTGATTGTTTGTATGTTTATTTGTGCTACAGCCTTTGCCTTAATAAAATTTGATTTGATTTGAGCTGTTTGCCATACTTGCTTCCCTCCCTTTCCCCTTCTGGGATTTAGGCCTTCTTACTCAATCAGTAGTTACGCCTCTGTGTCTGGGAGTTTTCTTTCACAGTCTGCACTCCTTCCGGGCTGCTTCTAGCCTTCAGAATTGCCTTGAAGATGTCCTGGGCCCATAACCTATTGTAGAGTTAGCTTTCTGTTCAATAACACACAGCAGAAGTTTCTTCAAAACAGAACTTTACTAAGAGCTCAGAAGACATGCTTCCATACTGTACAGACTGCATGGGACAAGATGGAGGACAGAGAGAGGAGAAGAGAGGAGACAAGGGGAAAAAACCCCTGTTTCATCCCCTGACCCTCCCCCTACTGGACAAGCCCCGTATTGAGCTTGCAGGGCTTGCAGTGGGCTTTTACTTGTGACTGTTGCACAATCCAGCAGCGATGTAGAACAGTTCCTTGCCATCTTCTTTATGGCAGGGCTTTAGATATTTGAAGACTGCCCTCACGTCTCCTATCAGTTTTCTCTTTGCTAGACTTAATATACGTTCCTTCAACTTTTCTTCAGATTTCCAGGCTACCCTTAGTATGAAATGTTACATCTTCTAGACCCTTTATCAGGCTTTTCACATGTGGTGCTCCATACTTCTCCTACAAAGGATTTCCAGACTACCCGTAGTATGAATTGTTACATCTTTCAGACCCTTTATCATCTTTGTGCTGTCGTCTGAACCCACTCCACTTTGTCTATGCCCTTATTGAAATGAGATGCCCCAAACTGGACACAATACTCCAAGTGGAGACTGACCAGTGCTGAAAAGAGTGACATAATTACCTCTGCTAATTTGGAGACAATGCTTCTGCCAATGTAGTCTAAAATTGCATTAGCCTTATTTGCTGCCCTATCCTGTTTGCTGATTCATATTCAGTTTGCAAGCAACAACAATTTCTAGTTCCTTTTCACATGTGGTGCTGCCATACTTCTACAAAGGATTTCCAAAATGTTGCATCTTAACAAGTTCCATTATCCATACCTCTTTGTCTGCTGGTGCAAACCAACTTTCGAGTCTGTTAACATCTTGCTTGCCTTAGTGTTCTCTTTTGTGCTGCTTTAGCAAGAAGTTGAGTAAGTTTTCCCAGCTGGAATGGACGGTTTAGAAGGCAGGGGGGAGGGGATTATTCATGTTAGACGCAGCAGTATTGACCAGATGTCCTGGCCAAGCGATGTATCTTGAGTACCTTCCCAAATTTCCTAGAGATTTCTTTTGGGGAGTATGATCACTTCCTGAGCTGAAGTGCTGTGTGGTGTTGCTGCATGCACTGCTGCAGGTGCCGCATTTCACTGGAGGGCATGTCTATGCATCAAGCGCTACTGCTCCTTGGGAGCTTTGAGATAAAAAGGTGCTATGTAAACTTAAGAGATGCCATTTTCTCCTTTCATAAATATAGCTCCTGTATCCCATCCTTTTAAAACTAGGGTGATTCTTATTATTTTTCTTCCCTCTCTTTATAGCAATCAGATAGGAGTTCCTGTCATTTTCTCTTCCTTTATGGGGTAGGATGTGATGTCTCTGGGGGTGGAGCTAATCAAATTTCTCTTGACCATGAAGAGATGATACGCTGTACTCCAGGAGCTACGCTCAGGAAAGGGAAAGGGAACTCTTCCATGGTAAGTAAACCTGCTCTTTGTTAATACGTTTAGATAGCTGAGGGAATCCTATTCATGTAACCGATTTTTATTTTCAACATCTTTGGGGGCTGGGAAGATTCTCGAGTGTTTGAGTTACTCCAGGTCTGCCCATCTTCTTGGCCAGTACAGGCCAAAACACTTCACAACAATCTGTTAGCAGGCTGGATTTTTAAATTTATTTTTATTTATTTAAAACTTATATCCCGCCCCTTCTGCCCAAAGGCAACTCAGGGTGGCAAACAACACAAAAGATTTAACAATAAAACATTTAAAAACAAATCAAATTTTTAAAAAACAAATCATAAAACTCACCCTCCCTTCCAAACCCTACTCCCGCTCCCCGCCAAAAGCTTGGCGGAGCAGCCAGCTCTTACACAAACGTCGAAACAACAGGAGGGTGGGGGCCAACCAAGCCTCCGGGAGTGAATTCCACAGCACAGGGGCAGCCACCGAAAAAGATCTCGCATCAGGATTGCACATGCTTCTTCCATAATGCGGCCAGTGTATGTTACTACTATAGCACAGGGGGTGTCAAACCTTGTTGGAAGTTCTCAACGCAACCATGTGTGGTAAACATGCTGTTTGGAGCTGCTATTGCATAACATGGGTCTAGAAATTGTATTATTAAAGTACTGATATTTAACAAAAATGGATTTTTAAGACACAAGCCACATGGAATTCTATTGTGTGGTCACCCAGTTGGAAAGCCCTTAGTTACTAGATTAGTCAAGCTGAAATGTGTGTAGTCCCATTTCTGCAGTATGCCATTGAAAGCAGCGGTGAGTAATCTTTTTCCTTCTGGGGGCCACTTTAAAAATTAGTACAAGCTCCAAGGGCTGCATAGAGTTTGGAGACAGGGATACACTTAGGATGAGGAGGATCCAGATCATGGATTTTTGCCATGGATCTTTCCCTTCATCATTGTGCCTATGTACATATCTCTTCTCCCTTACCCTGAGCTCAGTCTTTCAGTACTTCGGGGGTGGGGGTAGGATCTGGGTCCAGGCACTGGAAAGCAGCCACATAAAAACTGCCCATGGGCTACATTTGGCCCCCAGGTCTAAGGCTCTCTACCCCTGACGAAGTGTAACATAACCTTTCGTAATATAGCTTGATAATTGTTGGCATTGTGTTCCTAGAGTTTAAACCACAATGTAATTATTACTTCTTGTAGCTAACTTTATTAAACCTCAGAGTCCATATTTTTAACTGCAATGCTATTTGAACACATCCTGAAGAAATGAAACTTGAAACAAAGAAATGTTAAGCCTTACTGTAGTGAAAGGGGTACTATTGCAAGGTTAAATAAGTGACTGGATTCTGTGGAAATTTATCTTGTCAACAGAATGTGATTCCTCAAGTCATAAGTCATGTAAAAAATATTCCCCCCCCTAATATGCAACAGCAACACTTAAATCTTATAGCACTTTCATCCTGAAAGCACTTTACAAACGTAAATTCATTTTCACACTTCTAAGATAAGTAGATGAGGATTAGGTCGCCATTTTGGTAGAAGAGGGAAAATGAGGGCAGAAATGTTAAGTGACTTGACGAAGGTATCACTTGGAGTTATTGACAAAGGCATGATGAAAAGCATGGTTCCCGGACAGCACTTCCATGACAAATCGTGGAGTTTTCTTACATAATCTGCACAAGAAATTAGCTAGTTTTTGTGGAAAATGTCTAGTGTCAAATTAATTGTTTTTATCATAGACATTTATTGGTTTTGTAAGAGAGCATAAAGTTCAGCAAGTGCAATGATTTTTTTTAGGATTGGAACCTTGATCCAGGAGGACGTAATACTGTGGGTTATTTGCATTAATTTGCTATCCCAAAGATTCTGTTTTATTCAGAAAGGATTTTGACGTTGTTTTGATAGTGTTGCTGGGGGGCCAAATATGGTCCTTGGCTAGCTTTTTATTTGACCCCTCAGCAGTTCCTGGATCTGACCCCTGGATCCAGTTTTATCCTCATGCAATGAGAAAGTGGGCTCAGGGGAATCAAGCTGAGATGAGGACATGCTCAGAAGGATAGGGGATGGATCCATGACCGAGATCCGGGATCTTAGACCTTTCTCTTCCCACCCCCACCCCCTCCACCAATGCACCTCTACCCCCAACTTCTATGTGGCCCTTGGAGCTTGTGGACTAATTTTTAAAGTGGCCCCTGGAAGGGAAAAGATTCCCCACCTAAGTGTTAGACACATAACACTTCTTTTCCTCTTTGCTTGGTCATATCTGTGTTTATTGTAAGAGCTTCAGGAAGTGTTTTACTTAGTACATACTGTCTGTCTGCACAGCATCTAATGCAACAAGTCTCTGCTCTTAATTAAAACCTTAAGGTGCTACTGCAATGTAAACAATCATTTGCAGGATGAAGACTAAGTAATGGTACCAAACTTGTGCATGTATGTCCCCCAAGGAAAGTACTACAGGATGCAGTGGAACTCCAATATGTCGCCAAGCCCAGACAAAATTAGAGGTCGCCCTGTACATGTTTCTGTGGAGCCCTGACATTGAGGCAGTTCTTGTTGCCATGTCCTGTTTTCGACATCTCTGTGAGGAAGCAGATATCAGGTGTGGCGTCGATGAAGTCTCAGTACATAATTTTTTGCCTAACTACAACACCTTCTTGGAGCTTGCTTCTGTAAGCAATATGATGTCAACAGGTAAGAGGACATTCTGGGCAAAGTTTCTTGTCAGTCTACACTTTCGCATCTGCATATTGTAGCAAATTCAGCCATCAGGGTGAAGGGTATAATGCTGGAATTAAGAAGATATGTGCTGTGATGTGATGGTTAGTTGACTTGTAAAGGGAGATACCTTAACTGAAATGGCTTCTGATGTAACTTGGATGCCTTTTTCTAGTAAGATACTTTATTGGAAATATGTCTAATTGTGTGAAGTTCTGAAAGGGTATGCAATTTGTATAAATTGTACAAATATAGCAGTGTGTTATTGTTGAAAGTTTGATCTTATTGATATAAAGTATTAAAGGATTTCCCCCCCCCTTCAGTGCTTGGACTAGTGACGTTGATTATTGTAGGGTGACATGCTGAATTATGGACCCCAAATTTGGTAAAGAGAATCTTTTCAAGATTTCTGTGCACTTAAGATCTTTATTCTTTCAACTCCCATTTGAAAGGATTTTTGTGGTCATTTCTTAGGAAGAGCAGCTCTTCAGAAAAGAGTGATGGCATTATTAAGGCGCATTGAACATCCAACTCCAGGCAACACTGAGGTAAATTTTTCCCCTCCATTTGAATGTTTCTTGCTGGCAGTCTGCTGTTGAAAGTAAAGTCCAGTAGAGTTCTTTGAAGCAATCTGAGAAGTACCACATAGAACCTGTTTGTGTTCTAGGCTTGGGAAGATACACATGCAAAATGGGAACAAGCTACAAAACTAATCCTCAACTTTCCAAAGACCAAAATGGAAGATGGCCAGGTGAGAGAATAAATGAAGAATGCATGGAAACCATATATTTTATAGTCCGTTTAAGTTTGCCATATTGTTTTATATCTCTTTGCGTCACAGCTATATTAGACTTCTGATCCAGGTCCTAACATGGGCATCTTGAATTACTTTTGTGGCCATCCCAAAGCTACTTGATTGCTTCCTGTGCGCTCTATATTCAAATCAACATAATACTTAGAAAATGGATGGCCACCTTTCTTCTCTCTCCACTGAAAACAGCCTGATCATGAACAGAGAGAAATCAGGGTTGGGGAATTTCTTGCCTGTGGGCCAGATGGTCTCATTTCCCTTTAAATCCAGCACACCTTGGCCAGTTTTCCTGATGAGGCTATTGATGTGGTCAGGTCTCTGGTAGTCCAAGGGGCTGGAGAGGGGGGGAGAGATCTCTGCTGTTTTCCTGCCACTGTGCAAGCTCCTGTCCTAGCATCTCCCCAGCTGGAAGGGGACTGCAGCTTCCTACTAAGGAGCTGAGGGGGGAGAGCAGCAGCCCTCCCCCCTCTTTTTGGCATGACCCACTAGCTAATTTTAAAATTGCCATTGTGGCCCCCAAGAAAGGGTTCCCTGCCCCTGGTGTAAATGATAACATGGAATTTTCCAAGTATCCTTGGTGCAAACCTTAAAATAAATAAATCATCACTTTGGGAGATTAATAGATTTTATTATATTTTTACTAGCTTGGTGGTTGTTGTTAGCATTTATATAGTGCCAGCAATGTACCTGGCACTTTACAAAGTAATGGAATAGACACGGTCCCTGCCCTAGGGCTTACAATCTGAGAGACGGGGGTGGGGACAAGGAGTGTCATTCACGAAGATGTGATGTCTCAGGTGCACGCGCTTGGCTTGGTTACATCGAGAATGATGGCTGGCTGGTCCGTCTGGTGAGGATATGAGTACACAGACCTCAGGTAACAGATTGTACTGGCTGGAGGGTATCAGCAGGAGTTGGGTGAGGGGAGCGAAGAGTCGGGGAGGGCAGAGCGGAAGAGGTGGGTCTCGAGGAGGGATTTGAAGGTATGAAGGGGGGGGGGCGAGGGGGATGTGGGCAGGGAGGGAGTTCCAGGCGTGGGGGGCAGCTAGGGAGAAAGGGACAAAGGCGGTTAGGGGAGCAGGGGAGACGAGAGAGGGTGAGAGAAGGGACAGAGGAGGAGCGGAGTTCACGGACTGGAGTACGGAGGGAAATTCGCGCAGAGAGGTAGGGGGGAAGCAAGGTTGTGAAGAGCTTTATATGTGAAGACTAGGAGCTTGTGCAGGATTCGTTCAGGAAGAGGGAGCCAGTGAAGAGAGGAGAGGAAGGGGTTGCACCTGGTCGGAGCGACACGCGAGGTGGATGACCCTGGCAGCAGAGTTGTTAATCTCTTTCTTTCAGCATTTCATAATTGAATGCTACTGTAGCTAACATGAGATCTGTGGTGTTTGGAAACTATACAAGACTTACCTTTTGCTTGTACACTTTTTCAGGTTGCTGAAAGCCTTCACAAGACTATTGTCAAGAGACGAATGTCCCATGTTAGTGGAGGAGGCTCCATAGACTTGTCTGACACAGATTCCCTGCAGGAATGGATCAACATGACCGGATTCTTGTGTGCTCTTGGAGGAGTGTGCTTGCAGCATCGTAGCAGTGCAGGATTTGCAACATACAGTCCACCCATGGGCCCAGTCAGTGAGCGTAAGGGCTCCATGATCTCTATGGTTTCCACAGAAGGAAATGCAGAGACTCCTGTTAGCAAATTCATGGATCGGTTGCTATCTTTAATGGTGTGTACCCATGAGAAAGTGGGACTTCAGATTCGGACTAATATTAAAGACTTAGTGGGCATGGAGTTAAACCCAGCACTGTATCCAATGCTCTTCAACAAACTGAAGAATACTATCAGCAAATTTTTTGATGCCCAAGGACAGGTAAACATTTTGGTTATGTCATCTATTGAAACTATGGGACATCTTGCCTTCCAAATAAATATCTTAAAATTGACCTTTGCCTCTTTTTTTTGTGCAACTATTCTATATAAGGAACCAGAGAAATGAGATGCATGACAAAGTATCATGGGGTTATGTGCGTAGACCATACAGGTGCTGTTTGAAATCCTCTTTAATCTGGAGTAAAAGTAAAAATAAATAAATAAATACAAATGCTTAGCTTCCATGTGAGATTATATATTTTAACCATCTCCCTAACAGGGCAAACATCCTAGGTGAATACCATATCATTTTGTTAGCTAAATATATGGGGTGTCTAAATTTGGCGGGAGTTCTGATTGCTCATTCTGATTGTCCAGTCCAGTGCTTGTCCAAAGACATAAAGAGTGTTAGGGTTGGAAGAGACCAACTCCCTGCTTCAAGTAGGATATCCTCTCCCTACGGTGTCACAGGCAGACGCTTGCCCAGCTGGGTTTCATCTAAGGAAGAAAAGACTCCACACCATCCCTTGGCAACTTATTCTATTGTCCATCAGGTTTTATGGGTTAAGTTTCCTTAATATTTAGCCAAAATCTACATTGCTGTATTTTAAGCCCACTCCCTCTTCTGCCCTCCGTTCACTATCTTTGTGGCACCCATTTAGATATTTGAAAACCACTTTAATGTTCCCCACTTAGTTGTCTTTTCTATAGGCTGAACGTAGCCAATTCTTTCAATCTTTCCTTACATGGCTTGCCTTCCAGCCTGTTTATCTTCTTAGTTGGCTCTCCTCTGAACTTTAACCAGGAGACTTGAAACTGGATATGGAAATAAAAAAGAAAAGTAAAAGACCTGTTGACATTTCACTCAAATACTGTGTCCTGTCTTTTTAAAAAATAAAATAAAAAATGGTGCCATTACGATTTGCTCTCTTGAAGGTTTTGTTGAATGACACCAACACACAGTTTGTAGAGCAGACGATTGAGATCATGAAGAACCTGCTCGATAACCATACGGAAGGAAGCTCGGAACACCTTGGGCAGGCTAGCATTGAAACAATGATGTTAAATCTAGTCAGGTAAGGCATCCTAATTAACATCTGGGCCATTATAGATTTTTAGGCGAAGGGGCAGACTTTATACTCAGTTTTCACTTGGATGGGATGGTAGATAGGGTTGCCATTCCCTGATCCTAAGACACTTGACGTGAGCGTAAATTAGAGCTGCTCCCCTGGGCTTACGCCACTAACATACGGTCCATTATTAGAGAAACTAGCACAATGAAATTCTGATTCATCGCTACAAAGCATGCCCTACTCCCAAAATGCTCATCTGCATCCCTTTATTTCTCTTATGTCAGTGGCAAGCTGCACCATCTGTCAGATTTGAATAATTAATTTGAAGAATAATGAAAATTACAGAAAATATGTAGATAATGTATGGGCTAGTTTATTGAGATGCTTTGCGTATGTACTTTTGAGTTATTGCTTTCATTGTTTCTAATTTTCACAGATATGTGCGAGTGCTTGGAAACCTGGTGCATGCAATTCAGATCAAAACGAAACTCTGTCAACTAGTGGAGGTAATGATGGAGAGGCGAGATGACCTTTCATTTTGCCAAGAGATGAAATTTAGGTGAGGATTAAATGAAGCAGCAGTGTTGGTATTGTAAAAATTATAGGAAAGAACACACAGGGCTGTTTTGGGGCAGCGCTTGGTGGAGGGAGGTGTCAGACAAGATTGCTCGGATTCAGACCGACTTTGACGCTGGGTTGATGGCAGTAGGGGAGGAGCGCGGGGGGGCGGAGGGCCCGTCTGGTCCATCTTTGTGGGGAGAGTTTCGGGAAGTGACGCCGGCCGATGCGGTGGATGTCCTGGGGTCTGTGAGGGCCACGTGTTGTGAACTGGATCCGTGCCCGTCCTGGTTAATAAAAGCTTCC
>QEPC01007512.1:7472358-7493153 GCA_003113815.1 Sphenodon punctatus | reverse complement strand
GCATCGGCCGACGTCACTTCCTGAAACTCCTCCCAGAAAGATCGACCAGACGGGGCCTCCATAACCTCACGCTCCTCTCCTACTGCATTCAACCCAGTGTCGAAGTTACTCTGGATCTGAGCGATCTTGTCTGCAAAGTAGGTGGCAAACTCCTCACAGCAGGCCTGGGACAAGTCCCTGTCCAGGCAGAGGGAGGCTGAAATGACCAGCCCCCACACCACCTGGAACAGCTCCATTGGACACGACTTTGCAGACGCTATGAGGGCAGCAAAGAATTCCTTCTTTGCTTTCCTCACAGCCTCAACATAGGACCGCAAATGGGTCCTATGGACAAGTCGGTCAGATTCAGAGCGAGTCCAATGCCAGCGTCGCTCTAGTCTCCTGCCTACCCGCTTCATACACCGCTGCCCCTCAGTCTTACCAGGACCCCACCCTCTGGCTGTGGTGCTCTTAAGCCGGGACCTATCCCACTGGCTCCCCGATCTAGGGCATCACTGCAACCGGCCTTGAGAGTAACAGCTATTCTAGCTTGGCTACTCCTAGGAGACATTCGCTGGTGTGCTGATCTTAAACTTCTCCCCAGAGGCAACCTCTCAGAGGCTGGTCCCACTCCCAAACCATGATTTACTGGACACCAGCTTGTGATCTTCCATTAGATCACAGTCTGTCTCTTGGCCGCCCCTGTTTATAATGATCACCATTTCCCATCTAGCAATAAAGCTGCGAGACCAACATAATTTTAATTTCAAAGAGTATCCTCAGAATTTCTTTGTTTGCACAAATTCTTAGACAGCTGATAACTCTGTGCAGAAAATACTTCTCTAGAACTATAGTCTGTGACCTGCATTTCAAGATATGCTTTATCTTATGTTGCACTGGCCTTAGCCCTCATTCTGATTTCTTCTCCTCATAGGTGTATGGTGCTAATTATCTGCAGAAACTTTTGGAGCCTTTGCTAAGGACTGTGATCCATTCTTCTGAATGGCAGCATGTCAGCTTTGAGGTGGATCCTACAAGGTTAGCGATGAGAAAAAAAGCAGGCATTAATAAATCTGTGTCCTGCTTCGATTAATTTTACAAGATTCACTGTTGCTTTTTCTTTTTCTCGGTGTTCTTTGCACGTAGCTAAGAGCTCTTCTTGCTTCCCATTTCCTACACGCCATGATATGTGCGTGCTATACTTCCCTTGTAACTATGAAGGACTAGAAAGGACTATTCCTAGAAAAGCAGTCTTGGTCTGTTACACTGCAGTTCCCCTTTTCTAGATCACTGAATTAGCTACTCCAGTATATAAGATTCAAAAATATTGTTCCTCTTTATATGACTGACTTTGTCTCGATGTCTCACTATCTGTAGACAGTATTGAATTGTTCTCCTAGCGTATCAAGACACCTAGTTGTAGGTTAACTTCGTTTTATAAAGACCCTTATTTATGTTTATCCTCTGCTTCCCAATGGTAGGTTTCCACTTTAGCTGGTGTGTTCATATTTCAGCAATTTGGGGTGACAAAGGGAAAAAATGAATAGAGAGCCTTTGTTGTCACCACATGAAATACACCAATAAGAATATAATTCCACCAAACTGGGTCGGATCAATGGTCCATCCAGCCCAGCATCCTGTCTCTAAAACGGCCAGTTTCAATTGGTTAAGAGAAGCGCACAACAGGCCATAATGGAATGATCCTTTTCCTACTTCTTACTCCTAGCTCCTGACAAGTTGGTTACGTCCCCCGACCAACTTGATCGATAGATCCATCAGTGGCTATCTTCTAAGTACTTCATCAATTAAAAAAAAAATCCAGTTACACTATTTGTCCTCATATTTTCTGGCAACATGTTACACAGATTAATTATACATTTCGTGAAAAAGTCTTATTTTAAATCTGCTGCTAGTTCATTTCATAGTGTCCCCTAGTTCTAATGTTTTAGAAAGCGTAAATAACAGCTTCCTGTTGACTTGTTCCACAACACTCATGATTTTGCAAATGTCTCTTGTATTTATCTCCTCTCCAAGGTGAAGAGCCCGTACCCATTGAGCCTCTCTTCATATGGAAGATATTCTGTAGCTTTGATAATTTTTGTTGCTTTTTTGTGTATCTTGTTCAGTTCTTCTGTATTCAGGGCCCTGAGGGAAACTCATTACTGCAAATCACGTTTTTTGCATGGAATCCCAGCCATAGGGAAATTCCTCATGGAATTTCTGTTGCTGGGTGACATTACAGCATGCAAGCCTCTGATTGGCTTGCGTGTGGTGACATTGCCTGTCAGTCACCTGCCACAAGCTAATTGGGGTTTCCCTGCTGCCAGGTGGGCCAGGGTGAGCTGGGGATTCCAACTGGCTTCCCAGAGTGGACGGCAGGAGGAGAGGGAGGAAGGGGAAGGGAGGAGATCCCCAGAGCGGGCAGGGGAGGTGGAGAGCAACCCAGCCCGCTTGCTCTGGCCTACTTGGGGGTGGGGTCTCCAGCGAGGTGGCGGCAGCAGCAATATTCCTCCCTGCACCGGGGTTTCTCTGCTGTTGGCTAGGCCAGGGCGAGTTGGCTTTGGGCCAGAGTGGGTGGGGAGGGGAAGGAGGGAGAGTGGGTGGTGGGAAGATTGGAGGGCACCCCAGAGCAGGTGGCGGGAGGGACGATACCCAGAGGTGGGGGGGGGGGGGGCAGAGGACAGCCAGCTTGTTTAGGAACGGGAATGGCACAGCGGTGGCAGCAGCAGAAATGCTCGCTGTGCCTGGGTTTCCTCACTGCCTGGTGGCTCAGGGTGAGTTGGCTTTGGGTCTGAGCTGGCTGTGGGGGAGGGAGGGGCCGGCCGACTCCTGCCAAATTTTGAAATTTTTGCCACAGGTGAACCGGGGCCCTGACTATATCTACTAGCCACAATAAGTGTCTAGCTCAAAAACAAAAGCTGCTCAGATTTTTTTTCATGAACACAAGCATGCCCAGCCTGGAGTCACCATCACTAACCACCTCATTAGTGTCTTCAGCTTTGTATAAACTTTCTCAGCTATCCTCCCCACACTACAGTGTGCAACTCCAAGATCTCTTACTTTTGGCTACACTGGTATGGCTTGCTAGGCTGACTTAAGTATCCTCAAATCAGGTGCCTTGTGTGCATGGCTTTGTGGGGTCCAGTGTATAGAATGTTTAATTTACCCGTGTGCAGATGTTCCTACTAATAGATCATTAATTCAGCAGTATTGCTAGTAAGAAACACGGGGACGCATGGTTGCTGTTTGAATCTAGGACAGCAGACTGGGTGACCTTTCATTGGTAACAATTTGAAAGCTTGTTCTTTGTTAATTTTTAAAATTATTTTTTTGCAGGTTGGAGTCTAATGAAAGCCTTGAGGACAACCAGCGGAGTCTTCTGCAGATGACGGAGAAATTCTTCCATGCCATCATTAACTCCTCGTTGGAGTTCCCACCTCAGCTCCGCAGTGTGTGTCATTGTCTGTATCAGGTATGCCCAAAGTTGGGGGTTAAGTCATCAAGGCTTCATTTTTGTTTAAGAAATTATAAAGATCACAATTTTATTTTAAAATTAATTTAAAATTGCGCCCTTATCTGGGAGACGTTTCTTGAAGTGTTGGTTTTCAGGAATTTATGCCCTCACGTCATAACTCGTTCGCCCAGCTGCGTTCTGGTGCTCAGTCGTGGCCTGGGGAGTGACTTGTATTCTGTAGCGATGATTCAGATCCACTGGTGGGTCCTGGAGCAGCCTGGGGGCAGGGCCTCAGCTATCCCGAGACGCCTTAAGCCCTGGTGCAGCTGCATAGCATCTCCTTCTGTCATTTGTCTGGCCACCTGTGTCCCTGAGGACCAAGGGCAAGCCACAGGAGAGGAAAGGCATGGCTTCTGCTGACTGCTGCGTCCAGCTACCTCATGCCAGCTCCTCCCAACTACTGCTGCCAGGGTCAGGCACCTCTCATGCTATTCCTGGTGCTCGATATTTATTTCTTTTTAGATGGGTCCCCAATTTTGTAAAGAATGTTTTTTGTGGGACTTGCCTGCAAAAAGGTTCAGAGCCACTGTTCTTTATATGCTGTGTGGTATCTCTGCTGTGAAACTAAAGGAGCAGCACTTGGCTAGCTCTGGAACTGGCAGAGATGATTTCCCTCCCTCCTTTCCCCATTCCCTCCCCAAAACAGTATTCTAATGTGGGCTGTCTCAAGGTAACTGGTAAGGGATGTAGGAAGATGGAGAACGGATTTTACAATTAATGTGGTCGTAGGTATTTGCTTTCTATTTCTAATGTGATGCTCTATTAAAAATAAATAAATTAAAAAATACCCTTTTGGTTCTCTGGTTGTTGCACCGTTAGTGCAAACAGCTACATGGATACTGGCCAAATAAATAACATGCCCATTAAAAGTCTGCTCAGTTGTTAACTTAAAAAACTTGTGTCAGAATTAAAGGCCCAATCTTGACTTGATTTTATGCAAAATTCTCATTGACTTTATAGCATGTGTACCACATGCTTAGGCTCTTAGATAACCCCGCCATTCAATAATACCTTTGCCAGTGTGTATTTCATTAATAGGCTTAAGCTTAGATGATTGCTGGCCAAGATATGCCAGCTTGAAATGTTACTGGCAGTGTGTGGCGTGTGTTGCTTTACAGCATGGCTCGGCTGCCTCCTCAAGTTCCCATGTTGGGACTGGCCTGCCAGTTGGACAGCCCTGCTTTTATGGGAAGACCTAGTCTTAGGACTTGATGCTAGAGAAGCACAAAGTGTTGTGCGAGAAGGTGTTTCTTTAATCCACCAACCAAAAAACGTAGACATAAATAGCCCAGAAATGGAGAAAATACAGCACATATTGTGTACATACTGGTTGCAGTTTTGCATAGACTTGTATGTTAAAAGTCAAGTGGGGAAAAAAACCCAACTGGATTATATTAGTGCAGGAAGATGCAAGGAAATTGATGAGCCTATTTATGGTGGCCCTTTTGTATTGAAGCCAAGCCCAGCATAGATGTTATCGTGCTTGGGTGCATGCAGGCAAATGTGAACTACTTCTGTAGCAATCTGTTGCTAAATTCAGAGAAGCTCCTTGTTGACAGTGAATAATAAATGGATATCTGCATGGATTATCGCATAAGAAATTTGCAATAAATGCAGTTACTTTCACTTCCAAAGAAAGTACTCAAGAGACACTGCGTTGATTATGTGCCTCCTGAGAATTTAGGATTCCCAGGTCCTGGGGAAAACTTGGTTTGAGACCAGTTTTGAACAACAGTGGGGATTTGGAGTTTTTGTTTTCATTTCTTTTCATGATTTCCTTTTACAAAAGCTAAGGGGAAAATTTAATTTCTTGGGGGTAGGAATTGGATCCAGGGGCCAGACCATTAACTTAAAAGGAACCACATAAAAACTAGCCACAGACCACATTTGACCCCTGGCCTGAGGTTTGCCCAATTGTGTTCCAAGGTGTACTAAATCAGTTCTCCTCCCTAAACCAGATCTGCAAAAATACTTCATGCCCGTGATACAAAAGTCTGGCCCTTTATGTTGCTCTTTTCTCATTCCGGCACTTGTAGGAAAGTGCATCCAACAGTAAAGGGAGGCAGTTTGGTTTCTTTTCAGGATTTAAAAAAAAGAGATTGCTTCACCCGTAAGGTTGTCTTTAAAATCATTGTCTATGCTATTGTTACTTAAAATCTTGATTGTGTTGCACCTTCTGCTCCATTCTAGGGTCTTGTATCCAGAGTTAGTGTCTTAACTGTTTTTATTTCTAAAATAGGAGAGATCTTTTCCAGTTTCAACGGTGTATTAGTAACAATAATACTTGTGTGTCATAAAATATTGGCTCTTAATTCCATGGCTACAAAAGCATACCTGCTTTGAGATACCAGTAAGGAAAATGATACAGGAGAATGCCAATGATATTTTTGTCTGAATTTTTAGAGAAGGAAATATGGTTTGAACATTTTAAGGTTTTTCAGTTTGTGCCTATGTAGCTTGCTTCTGGAACCAGAATAATTTAGGTAAAAAACCAAATCATCGAAGAAATGTCATATTTATCTGAATCCTGCATCACATTCACCAAGGTCTTGTAATAGGATGGTGACCTAATTGGTGTCTTCAGTTTGGTACCCATAAGTCCTTATCCTGAACTGGATGTGAACAGTCCTTTCCATGCTGTCTCTTATATCAAACATTAGGAATAGTTAATATTTGCCCTGTCAACTTTCATTTAGGCTGCATTAGGCAAAGCTGATTTTAGAGGGACATGGCTTATTCATGGCAAGAATGAATGGCTGGGAAAAGTAAAGCTTTTCTTTTTGCTCAAAATCATGGTGCATTTCATTCCAGAAGACAGCAAACTAGGAAGCTGGGTGTGAATTACATAGTTTCTCTTGTGCTTATAAATGGAGCAACAAAGTTAATGTGCAGCTAATACTAATCGGAGTTGATTGTATACATTGTTACATATTGAATTAAGATTGCCATGAAATTTTATTAAAAATAGATTTAACTGACAAAATGGGATAATGAGGATCACACAGAAAAGCATTTGCATAGAGGCAAGAGAAGCTGTGATGAATGGAATTTTCTTTTTGTAAAATAAAACTTACCAAAAGCAAATATCTGGTTATTGTGGATAGCATAAGCATTCCCTTATTTCTAGGCTATTCCCTCCCACCACAAATGTATAAAAAGTAGATTTCTTTGACATAGCTTTTTTTTTTAAGAAGCCAGCTGTCAAGATACATTGTGCAAATAACATCAGTCAAATAGGTTTGATCAAATAGTAATATATCACTTTTATCTACAGTATATAATAGATCGCCAAGCCTAAATGGCCTGTAAGCCAAATTTCACAATTTGAATCTAGTTCTGCTAAAGGATTGCTATTGCTGAAATGAGAGTTATGTTCCTAATACTACTATGGGACGAAGCACTTGGTTGACATTGTGGAGGATGGATGGGGATGATAGAAGGATTCCATCCAAACTGCTTTATGTTTTGGTTATTTCTATCTAAGTTGTTTACCTGAATTGTGACTTGTACAATTTAAAAAAGAGGTTACTTTGTGTTTCTTGGTAATGAAATCTTGTGTGGCTTAGGTTTTTTTTTCTTTTTCATGGTGATCCCTTAGCTACTTCCTGCAACAACAGTCACTTTTGCATTGGGCCAAAGTAATTTTGTTTCAGCTAATGAGGAGATACTGCTGAGGCATGAAGCTCTCCTTGTTGCCAAGAGACAGCATCATGGACATAATTATTGTGGAGGACAGCAATAGCTCTCTTCCCACATTAGATTTGCACTTGGGAAGAGTGCGGTTGAATGTGGGAGCGCTACCTCACAGCGCTGTTCCTTGCTCTCAGCTGCCACCCCCTGGCCAAAAAACCTCCATCAGCTGATGCTCAGGAGCTCTGAGCTGTCTCTGCCTTCCCTTGTCAGGACTTGGTGAATGGGGGGGGGGGGGACTTGTCACCCCCATACTCGCTCAGTGTCCCTCTCCCAGTCATTCCCCAACATCCCCTATAAGGTTTTATGGAATGATACGCCACTGGACAGCATTCTAGGTTTATGAATTGCTCAAGAATGTGCATAAGCTTTGTACTGAGTCTTGAATAAAGGAGTGATTCACAGAATTCAACATGGTCAAGTCAGAGCTGTCAAATCTTAAACCTTATAGGAATTTATATGTAGTCCTAATTTTTTTTTTCTTAAGCTTGAGTCCTCCCAAGATTTACGAAGGGCGCCTAACTGTATGCCTGTGCGCAAGGACAAAATGAGCTACCAGCGCAATCCATTTGCAATTTTGGGATCCAAGTCTTCCAGAAATCTTCTGTGCCATATTGTGTGCCAGTGTTAATTTTAAAAAATGATTTAATAAGATTAAAACATTGTGAACAAATTCTGTGCATTACACTCAATTGAAGGACACACAGAGAAGCACTGGGGAAAATCTATGAGAGCATCTATTTTAAAAAAAATTGGTGTAGGACTTTGAAGCGCTAAACCTTTGCAAAACATCCTATCAAAAGATGGTGAAAGCTGTCTATCGTAAACTCTGCCTGATACAGTATGCAGTGAACAAATTGAAGCCGTTTGACTTGTAATCTCGCCAGAAATAGTAGAAATGATTGGAACCCAACATTTGCTTGCTTTGTATTTAGAGCTTTGTGGGTATGATAAATGTGGAAATAGAAAACTCCCACCATCAAACTTTATATATTTCATTTTCTGTTCCATTTGTTACATTTTGATCGTGTAATTTATGTACAAGTCAACATTGTTTTGTTGCTGTATGTAGTTGGTGCTGTGACTTGTTTGTTCTCATCTCTGTTCTGTAGGCAACTTGCCACTCTCTCCTGAATAAAGCTACCGTAAAAGAAAAAAAGGAAAACAAAAAATCAGTAAGTTTGGAGACCTTTTTATTAGCCATTTTCTTTCAAAACAAACCAAACATCTTTTTTGCTGTATGTTCCAAACATCTTCACTTCAACTTTATTCAAACTTCACTATAAAATCATTCTACTAATTCTGGCACAAAATAGTTTTCATTTCAATTAACACTGGAATTAAGTTACATTTTAATTATTCTCTGTGTGCCTATTTAATTACATGAAAAGGCATTTTAAAAACTTTGCTGGTTCATGTGCAGTCTGAAGATCCTTCTGTCCTTCCACCATTTGCAGTGGTGAATAAATCCTGAACGGGAGTGGATTCTTAGAACTAGTTTTCTGCTTTCTTTCACTGTACACATTAATTACAAATGGATTTTAAAAAACTTTCACAAGTTTCATTAGATTCCTGCCCCCTCCCCGGTTACGTTTTCCATAGTGAATAACTAACTCACTTTAGTATTTCTACTTATTTACTAATAAGGCAAAAAATGTGCCAGGTAAGCAAATACTGGGTTATGTAAATTAGATTTTTAGTTTGCAAGTCAAAGTGCTTTTGTTGTCACTCAAGAATGTGTATAGCTGCAGGTACTGATTCTGTAAGAGTGAGATTACAAGCGAGAGTGTTCCCAGAACTTGGAGCCATAGTGATTTTGGGGTGGCTAGGGGGGAATCTTAACAGTTTTTGATGTCTTGATCTTGATGTGTTACTTATAACAATGTAGTCAGAAGGCTCCAGGTCTGGTTGCTCAAAATCCCCTATGGCCACAAGACAGACGTTACCAACTGACCAAATCTTGTCCTGACCTCCTTTAAATCCTGCCCCAGCTATACCTTACCCTGTTACAAAATGCTGTGCCATCACAATACTCTGGAAAGGATGGTGCATATTGGAAAGGGCTTCATATTGGGTTATTCCAGCAGCTTTGAACAAGTCCCCCACCCCTTGCAAAATGGCCTTATGGCAAGCTTCAGGTGTGCCACACGAAATAAGGAGCCAACACTTGCATGGGCTTCAGGTCCGGCTGCGAGCTTCTAGGATGCAAGGAGCTGCTGGTTGAACTCTGGGGAATGCATATAGCCCATTAGCTGAGGACTACTTGCTGCTGCTGTAATGTCAAATTGCTGTGATAAATAAAACAGGGGCAGGAGAAGGGGAAATGGTTTTTTGTAAATCTGGCCTTTTGGGTAGTTCCTTGCAGTTTTTATATGAATCATATACAGATTATATTACATTGTATCATGTACATGATTATATTGTCATTCATATAATTTTATATTAAACATGTACATCATTCTCTCACTTGCACAGGAAATATTTCTAAACAAAATTATTTTAACAGTTGGTGAAATCACATTGCAATTACTGGATGGGTTTATAAGTTAATAAGCTTTGTTACAGATACTGTATTCTCGAAAGAGTGAAACAAAGCAATCTGTAGCACATCTTGCAGGTGTAAACGATATACCTCTTTCCCATGGTGGGTAAGGTGAACAAGAACTTTGATTAGCTGCCTAAGATTCATTATTTTCTATTAAGTTTGAGAGGTTTAAATTTTATTTTACTTTTAAATAAGGAGTCTTGGGTGGAGAAGCAGGTGGTGGTCCATTTGAAAATTTGCACTTACATCTTTTCAAGAAGAAATGTTAAACTTGTATTGCTCTCATGGAACATTTCTTTGCTCTTACACCCTCAATCATTGATGATGATGACATCATAGCTATATGATATTTCAGGTTTAAATTGCAAGGTTACGAACACATGAAGTTACTTTTGTAAAGATCTGACCCTTAATATGTGTGTTGTATATTTGGAGATTTTAATTTACCACACCATTGCCATGGCAAATACGTTCAAAAGTCTCGTAATTTGTGTTTTGACTCATGGAAAAAATGTTGCATCCCTCTGCTGGCTCTTTAGTAATAATAATTATCTAACAGTATTCTACCTAGACCAGGGCTGCTATTTTAACTAATGATGCATCTAAATGAAAGTTAGTATTACTAGCTAGTGTTTGAAACAAAACACTAGTATTTAAAAGACTACTGAAAATTATTGATACTGTTTAATGCAAAACATATTTAATTGCTATTTACTGATTAAGTAATGTGTGTCCTTTTTTAAAATTGAGGAATATGCACATACTCCAGATAGCTCAGGATGTTTTATGATTGTGTGTAACAGAAAAATAACACTGCCCCTGAAATAAAATTCATATCTCTTGGCAACTTCTTAATTCATTACATTCTTTTTCTTGATCTGTACTTTTAAAAATAAATAAATCAAGGTTGCTTCTGCTAGTGGTATTTTGCTATTTATGAAAGTAGGTGAGGTCTGGTCATGGGAATCTACTGCAATAAACTGATTCAGTAGGCCCATTCCCTGCCTTACAATTAGTTTAAATGTTTGCTTTAATAAAATGCCTTTAAGGCTTATAGTGTGTCTGCCAACAAAAATGTCTGCAACAGCTGAGCTTATTTATTAACTGCTCCTCTTCATCAGCAAAACTTAACACCCTGGGGATTTCCAGGTTCTTTTAGATTTTGAGGACTTGGAGAATCTGTCCAATTGCTGCTTTTCCTTGTAATGGGGCAGGATTACTGCCAGCTCTTGAAATCATAAAGATTGTCATCCTCCTATATTTTTAAAAATGGATGTCTGAACTCCTCTTTTAGTTTCGCTAGTACATTCTATAGTCCTTTTATGTACTTACCAAACTGCAAGGTGGTGTTAAAAACCTCTATCACTCTCCTCCTACAAGCAAGTTAGAGTTAACGCGGAGCTTAATTCAACATGTGCTGTCAGTTTCCTTTTGAAGGGATCTTCTATGCATTTTAACAGTTTTTGTACCTTCCTTCCTACTTGATTTCTCAAATAGAGTTGTTGTAGCTAGGCTTTGTGCGGATAGCATTCTTTCTAGAGGGTAAGAACGTTTCTACGCTGGCTTCTGTTCCAGCCTTCATGAAAAAGAGAGCCTAAGAAAGTGCAGAGTATTGTTGATTGCTGCTCCCATTGGTTGTATTTGAAGTAGCTTAAGTTTTCTTCAAAGGCACTTTCTTTAGAGCTTGGAAACCTGTATATTTACTGATCAGGATGTCTGGACTGATCTTTAGAAAAAGTGAAATCTTCACTTATCTGCTGTTCAGCGCTCATAATTTTGCTGGTTTTAAGATCAGAAGTTACCAGTTAGTCATCTAATCTGACCTTGATTGAACGTTGGTTTGCCAAATAAATTTGTTTCTAGCCCTCAAGAAGTGTGCATGTTATCTGTACGTGTGTTGGTAGGGTTTCTTCGACACTCTGCCCTTGGATTCTATTGATTGTAACTTGAAGTATATCAAGCTATGAAAGATTGCTTCACAATACATAATGAAAACAATATGTCCGTCAGTAAAATATTCTTGTATACACGATCTGTTTAGTACATCAGTGGAATTTCAAGAGGTATCTTGTGTCAGCCTGTGAAGTGTCTAGTACCTATTGTTTTATGGTAGGGTGCTTTCAAGAAGCACTCCAAGGGTGTTAACAAATGAGACACGGGCTCATATCTGGTGGGTGTCCACCTGCCTGTTGGTTAGGTGTTTGCCCCCAGTGAGCATGGGGCCACTGGCCCTGTAGCCCCCATTCTTTGTGTGATCTGAGAATGTGGAGCCCATATTCCTAGAGCTTTGGAGGAGCGACTGCTTCCTGCCCTTCTCTGTTTTCGTCCACTGGTGCTGCCAGTGGGGGCTGCCTGTAAGCACAGGACACCAAGACACAGCCGGTTGCTGCCCGTTTATTAGGCTGGACATACAAAACATGTGATTGGTGCTGAGGGGGGCTGCATGAACTGAACCTGGGCTGCAGTGGGCTATCATCGTCTTTGTTTTTACCCTAAGGCTTGAATGGCATGTACCCCCGTCTCTGTAGGAGGAGTTAGCACTGAGTTTTCTGAATTGTCACAGTCGAACTCTTGCTAGTTTTTGGGTGACATTTGGAAGGTTTGAAGAGTTAGACATGCCGGGGGATTTAGCAGCCTAAGAGCAGCTGCATTTCTCAATCTTATTATCCCAAAGTTTTTTTCAGATAAACTTGCTTCCTTGAGCTTTTCTGTAATTGACTATTCTCCTCGATGGTGCCCCCCATGTTGAGCTCCCAAAACTGACTAGCAAAGCCTTTTTTTGGACAGGTAGCATCACACCTACTTACCTATAGGGGCTGCTTAGCCCTACTTCACTCTGCGTTACAATAAGATGGATATTAGAAGGGCTCTTTTGCTTTTACCCTGATGAAGCCAAGTCCCTTAGGAAGACAGGCATCTTGCTTGTGTTCACTGTTTCCAGATGCTTTGGAGAAGCTGTATCGAAGCAAACTTGCTTTCAGTGCATAAGTGTACTCGGGTATTATTTTACTTTAATAAAATCTTTCTAAGAATTAACCAGCTTTGATTTTTGCAATCCTCTTAAGTGAAAGATTCTTTTGCAAGGAATCTAGAAAACTCTTAATGTATTCTGGACTAGATTCCCCTAAAGTAGTATCTGTTTAGTTTAGCTAATTCTCCCCCCTTTTGTTGTTTGCGTCATCCCTGTTAATGCTAATCTAAGGTTTCAAGGTGCAAATGAAAAGAAGAATATTGATAAGCTATTTCCTTTCCTTCACTCCTAACAGTGGCGTATTCTGTTCTTGACATATCCTTCACTTGACAAATTGGTGAAACGAGGTGGGCTTATGGGATCTCTCCTTTTTTGTTAGGTCCTTTTTTCTAGCTCCGCTATCCCTTGCCTCTGAGGATAAAGTGCACAACAAATCCTTACGGTGTTAATTTTACTGGTGAAGAGGAACAGCTCCCGTTTTAAATCCTGCAGGATGAACAAAGATCTGAAAAACAAAGATCAGGTTTTCCCTCATGTTCGTCAGAGAACATTTTAGGTGTTTTGAGTGCAATAAAAGAGCACCGTTGTTCATTATATTTAAGTGTTCTCCATCTTTTTTCAGGGACATGTTTCTGGAGAAGTTATTCATGTGTAAAGGAATTATCCATGTAATTACTTAGTCAGTAGTCGGGTCAAGTCAGAATATATTGCAGTTAGTGCTTAGCCATCATGGTAAACGGTATTCTAGTTAGTAGTGTTTTGAAACATAGTTTTGCCGTGCTGGAACATATGTTAGTGTCACCAAAATGTGGCACATGAGAGACACTTGAAATGGAATTATGCCCTTTCTGTGCTTTTAAAACTGCTTCCTCTTCTTCTGTCTTGCAATTAAATAACACATTTTCCCCCTTTGACAACAGTGTAAAGCGGGATTTAAACTCCCTATGACTTCATGCTACCATGATTCTATCCTTTGTCGGTCCCATTCAGTGACGCATATGGAAGAATTGATTAAACCGATGATACAACTGAAAACTTACTACTTCAGCTTTACCCTTTTCCTTTAATTCAAGCTCTCTTGTAATTCTCAATTTTACTTTTTAGGTTGTCAGCCAGCGGTTTCCCCAGAACAGCATTGGGGCAGTTGGAAGTGCCATGTTCTTAAGGTTCATCAACCCTGCAATTGTGTCCCCTTATGAGGCAGGGATACTAGACAAAAAGCCACCACCTAGAATTGAAAGGGGTTTGAAGTTGATGTCGAAGGTGAACCTTTGCATTTGTTGTGTGTGCTTTATATTTTTATTTGGACTGATTGAAATCCTAGTCCCTTTTTAAAATGAATGAAAATTTTGATGGGCTTTAATGGATTCCAAATTTCACCCACTGTGAGGTGTTTTTTTTTTTTTTAGCTGACCTACCTCACAGGGTTGTTGAGGATTAAAAGTTGTGTTAGTTCTATGTGAAACGCTCCGAGTGCCATGGCAGGGGGGTGCTATATAAAAATAAAATTATTATTTCCGTTTGGCTGTAATTCATTTTATTTTAACGGGTTGGGAGTTGTGTGTGTGTGTGTGTGTGTGTGTGTGTGTAACATTCTTTTAAAAAATAATAATAATTGAACAGTTGATTATTTAGATACTAACTTGTTTTCCATCTAAATGTAATAGTTGTTTCTGAACTGTGCCTTATGCATTGATCATAGTCATAATATTCGAGCTCTGTGTATTGGTTTCATTCTTGTAAAATATTAACTGATCTAATTTTGAGGGAAGAAAGGGAGATTTAATATAATCCCCAGCAAGCCTAATAAGCCCATCTACTGAATGGGCAAGAAATAATCGACTATTTAGCTATATGATTTTTGTCCCCGGGAAGTTAAAGGTTAAGCCCATAATCCACAAACCCTTTACTGAGAGGACATAGGAAAAGCTGAAGAGAAGAGCAACAAAGAGATTGGGTCTGAATCACAAATCGTATGAAGAGAGGTTGAAGACTAAGGGGATATAAGTTGACAGATATTTGAAAGGCTGCTGTAAAGCAAATGGAGAACAATTGTTGATGGGAGGGCAGGACGAGAGACAATGGGTATATGCTGCAAAAAGGGGAGATTTAGACTCTGCATTAGGCAAAAATTCTTGACTCTTAGGACTGTCAGACAATGGAAAGGGCTACCAGGGAAGTTATGGTTTCTCCATCACTGGAGGTTTTTAAAGAGGAGGTTGGATGAGCATGTGTCTGGGATGATCTAGGTCTGACAAATCCTGCACCAACCAGGGGCCTGGACTCTGATGTTCACAGTCCTTTCCAGTTCTAGGATTCTAGTCCAGGGTAGTCCCATTGAAGTATGCCGGAGTAGGTGGTTTTTGGGTTGTTGCCAAAGTAAATCTATGGTTGTAGTTCGCAGATGTAAAAAGTATAATGAAGTATTCATTAGCCTACTTTTAAATGCTTATGATGGCTAAACTATGTGTTGTGTGCCTGTAACGATTTTATTTTATTATTTAGATCCTTCAAAGTATTGCCAACCATGTGTTGTTTACAAAAGAAGAACATATGCGGTCTTTTAATGATTTTGTTAAAAGCAACTTTGAGGCGGCACGAAGGTAAGCCATCTGGTATGCTAACCTTAAAATCTTTTGCCTTTGAACCTAATGTAAAACTACAGAAGAAGCAGGAAGACCATGACCGCTTTGTTGTTTACTGAAGCTTTAGGTTGATTTTTTTTCTTCTTCCCTGCTTATGGGAACTGTGCCCTTCCCTTTTTTCTGTAGGTTTTTCCTTGATATTGCATCTGATTGCCCTGCTAGCGACACTGTCAATCATAGTCTCTCCTTCATCAGCGATGGCAATGTACTCGCTTTGCATCGTTTGCTGTGGAACAACCAAGAGAAGATCGGCCAGTATCTTTCCAGCAACAGGTAAAGCATGTGCCCGGTATGGGAAGTGTTTATTGATGTGATCATAGTTGAAGGGGGCAGTGTTAACTAAATTACATTCTGGGAATTTACGTGAGCCATTTGCCTTTCTTTCATCAGCTCAGCTGAAAAGACAGTTCCTAATGCATACCGTACAAACATGTTTCCCTTACTTAATGAGATCTTTTAATTTGGAGTATCCATAACATTTGGTTGCAGTCAGACATAAGCAAACAGAAATAGAGCAATATGACTAACTCACATTGAGTTGTGTGCATTGCACTCTCTTTGGCAGGGGCATGCCTACTATGGAGCGAGTGGTGGGGGGCTCAGTTGAGCTCAATGCCTAGACTCTAGGGGCAGCTGGCTGCACGTTGTCGGAGCACCACTAGAAAATGTTCACAGTGGTTGGGGGAGGGAGAGGGTCCAACACTCAGCCCCCACCTACTCTGAAAGAATTCTAGTGACACTCGGGCAGTGCCAAGAAGGACGTTTTCAAAAGGGCACGGGTGGAGTACTGGCCTGCTGGCATTTAAAACTTCCTGTGGAGTTACTGCCTCTCCTGGGGGCTTCACCTGAAGCCAGGCCGGCACCACAACCTTTGTGATGGGAGGCCAAGGCCTGCCATGGCTTTGCTATATCACTGTTGTTTCTTACAATTTGTAAAAATCGTAGTATCCTACCAAAGCAGCACATTACTGGACAAAGATCAAACAGGATGCCAGTGGATTTGTACTTTTGTGTAAGTAATCTATTGTCTCTAGGGACCACAAAGCTGTTGGAAGACGACCTTTTGACAAAATGGCTACACTGCTTGCATACCTGGGTCCTCCTGAGCACAAGCCAGTGGCAGACACGCACTGGTCCAGCCTAAATCTCACCAGTTCCAAATTCGAAGAATTTATGACTAGGTAACAGCTGCTTGAAGCTGTGAATAACTGTGTTCTTTGAAAAATTTTAAGCACTTATAGCCTTATTGTATGTTCTCTGTGTACGTAAGCACAGTGGGATTCACTGATGATGAACTTGGATACCTCCTATTTCTCAGTCAGTCTTAAGAAATATATCTTCAGGTCTACTTAAATGGATTGCTCCTTGAATTGGAGAAGTCAACAGTCTGTATCAGTTCAGATATTTAAGGTGTATAGAATATACCGATCTGGCTAAAATATCAGTTCTTTCAAGAGTAGTTAAAATACTGTTTTATAAACCTTCCCTGTTGTACAAACATTCCAAGCTAACAGGGCAAGGCAGCAGTGCTCCCCATCCACTGCCTGCCTTGCAAGGTCTTCTGATCAAGTGAGCGGCAGGGAACAGGAGCACTGTGCCTTTCATTGCAACCCTGGAGCCTGATGTGGGGCTAGCAGTGCAGCCTGGCAGGGCACTTCTGTTCCCCACCACTCAGGTGAGCGGCAGGAAGAGAAGTCCATTGCAAGCTTGGAGAAGATATACGTACTAAAATGATTTAACCATATGACCCTAATAAATCATTTGTTTCCTCAAAGGTACCAATATTTTTAGTTGGGTGGGGGAATATCCCTTAAGAAGCCGCCCCGAGCTGTTTTCAGGCGGGGCAGGATATAAATAGATGAAATAAATAAATAAGTAAAAATCAGTGCCCTGTTTATTTAACACTGCATAAGTTGACTGTACATAGTCCCTTGAGGTTACTGGCTTATGGGGAAATTAGATCAAAGTTTAAGAGAGGGAGACAAAGTAGTTCAGGCGATTAACTTTTATTGGATCAACTGAAGGATAGATATCACCCGAACAGCTTTGTCTCCATCTTACATATGGCTCCAACACAGCAACCCCCTTTTCTCTCTCAAGACCAAAATTTAAGACACTTTTTTTTCTACAGGAGATGTTTGTGTAGACACACAACTACATGGAAGTGTCATTTTTAATACAAATAGTGGGTCGTAGGTAAACTTTTCAAAAGTTCTGTGAGGTATTTATTTGTTGGTTGGAAATTGGTTTTATCATTTTTAGAGCTACACTTATCAACCAATACTTTTTAAAAACACAAATCTGCAGAGGTTTTTGCCAAGGTGGGTTCACAAGGACAATTCCAGGAATCAACATTGTGCTCATGTTTTTAGGCACCAAGTTCATGAGAAAGAGGAGTTCAAGGCACTGAAGACACTAAATATTTTCTACCAAGCCGGGACATCAAAAGCAGGCAACCCTGTTTTCTACTACATTGCTCGGCGGTAAGAGAACTTTCATCTCTCCCTTTGTCTAGTAACACACATGTACTTATTGTAAGTAGTCAGTGCATAGGAAAATGGTTACATTTTCTTCTAAGCAAACAAGAATGTGTGTGTTAATAAACTAATCTTCGTCTCTTATGAAATTATCAGAAAAATTGAGAAGTAAATGCAGAATGTGACATTCAAAACTTAGGTGTTGGGTCGCTTCCCTGTTATAAAGATATTTGTTAGGAAAAAAGGATTTTGCGTAAGTGAGACAGGTGCGGCGTGCATAAATGTGACAGCAGAAATACACTATAAATCAGTTGGCCTACAGGAATCTGCAGATTTTTCCCCAACAGCATTAAAAGCTACAAATAACCAAGAACCGTGGAAGCTTTAGCTTTGATCTCTTGCCATCCTGAAACTTGACAATTAACTAACTTGCTGCACTAATATTGAAAAATATTTTTACCATCCAGAAAACAATTGGCTGTTGACTTTACATGCCACTCCTTTTTTGCATCAGTTTTATTTGGTTAAATAGGGCAAAAGGCAGTTAGGCTCATAAATCAAAGTTTTTATTACAGTGAGAATAGCACATGAGCAACAATGTGAATTGAACAATGCAGTAGTTTTGACTTTGGGGGCGGGTGAAAACCATTCTGTGAGTTGCAAGTGAAACACATGAGAAAAGAACTTGGAGAATCACGTGGTTAAAATCATGACTTCTTTCTCCAGTTATCTCGCTGTGCACACTTATGCAAGGTAGGCCTAGCAAATCAGAGGGGGTGAGGCTTATTTGTGTAATAATTCTGGGGGAGATGCACGTACATTTTTGAATGGTTTAGTTGACTACAAAACTATTCTGTGAAGTTAACCATAAAGGTCCATGGAAAAAAAAGTGATTTGATGTACACACCCAGATACATTGACCAGTCTTGAGGATTTAATAGATTTGCTGACACCTTAACAGCCCACTCCTTAATATTTCTGTTCTTGTAGCTCAAACATTACTACTTCATGGCTCCTCTTCATATACTTGATGTAGAACCTTCTTTGACTCCTGGTTAGGTCACACATTCATTCTTAATACAGAAACTGCATCTGGATAGAAACAACAGGTTTAATAGGAATTCCGCTTAAATATTTGTTATGCATTTTGTAATGACTCTTTTGTTTTTTGACAGTTGACTTCCTTAAAATGCAAAAGCAGATGCATGCGTTTTTCCACACATTTTTAATCAAGAGATGCATTGAAAAATGCATCTCTTGATGCAATTTCAGAAATTTAATTTTGTAAACTGAAACAGATTATTTGAGAATTTGAATAATCTTAACTATGGCATTGCTACCGTTGTAGAGAATGAACTGAAATGATTGGAAGTTCATTGGAATAAATTAGTTGATACATTGGGAATTTCTACTCAGGGAATTAATTACAATAATCCATGAAAGCAATAAGTGTAAACAAACACTTAGATTAACAGACAAACAAACCTAGCCAAAGGTGCAATAGTTGGGTTTTTTTTTTGGTTTTTTTTTAAAAAGGGCGTGTGTGTGGGTGTAAGGATAGCCATAGAGCTTCCCTGTGGCTTGCAGCCTGCACTGGTGGATGCGCTGTTGGACCGTGACGTGTCCAAGAGCGTAGTGTATTGCTGTCTCTGAAACATTCTGTATGTTGCTGGCTTGTGCTTGAGGGTAGTTACTGCTTGTGTAGATTTATTGTTGTAAGGTGACTAATCAAGCCTCATTCAGCGGGCGAGCCAGGCCAGCCAAGCAGAATTTGCAAATCTTCCTTCTGTATTAAACATTTAACATGGATTAACACACTTCCTTGTAAGCGTGGCATACTATTCTGATGACCAGATGTGTGTGCTTTTTCTAAGAGGAGCTATTTTATGATAACTTTGACTCAAAGATTAAATTAAAGCAGACGTTTTCACTATTCTCTTGTACTGAGCATCATTTTTCTTGCCTCGCACATACACAGAAATTGCAGTTTAGCACTACTGCAATATGGCAAATCTTGTCATTTTTCTTGAGATTTGGAATATTTGCATCTGCTCATGTAGTCCTGGATTGGTATTTCAAGAAGGCAAGTTTTTAACTCCACGTTTAATGGGAGATCAATTGAAAATGTAACTAGTCTGTCTTAAAAGTATCAAAAAGCAATGGACAATCAAGTGTTTGTTATTTCTAAAATTCTATTATTTTTATACCAAATTCATGATTTATTTATTTTTTTAGGGTGGGAAAGGAGGGACTTCTTCATGAGTTATGAATATCTGGGAGTGACTAATGCTGATGCTCAGTAGAGTGGTGCATTATTTTAGAAAGAAATAATCTCAACATTTCTTGTCCAATGAGGGTTTTCCACCTCTTCTAAGATCCAAAAACGCACTTTCAAATTGTAGTTAAAATTTCAGGTTTTACTACCTACATAATGTATGTTCTCCCCCTGCTGCAGACAGTCCTCCGGCTGGGTAGCTCTTCCCTTTGACCAGCAGGAGGCAGAAGAAATCAGAAGACCTTTTACGCATGCTCCTTCTTCACTACCCCCTATCTTCTCCAGTTTCATCTTCTGCCTCTGCAAGCTTTGGATAAGAGAGAGAAAGAAACTACACTGAAAAATCCTTCTCAGTTTGACGGGCCCGCAGGGGTTTTCTCTGTACTGGCAGAGCCAGTTGAGAGTGAGGACAGCACCCAGGCCGGCTCTTGCTCAGCAGCCCAAGAGCAAGGAGAAGCCTGGCAGGGGAAAATCAGAGCGGGCTTTCTCCTCCGTCCCCTACAGCCTTCTGCTGCGGCAGCAAGGCTGTGCATCCCGGTTCCCCCGCCAACTCAGGGAGGACGCGGCCGGGACGCTGTACTCTCTCTCGCAGCAGCGGCGGAAAAGCAGCACAGGCATGGACGGCACCTCCAGAGAGGAGATAAACTGCCCCCAGGCATCACGGCGACACCCCCTTCTCTTCCCCCCCCCCCCCCCCCC
>QEPC01007512.1:7459576-7469641 GCA_003113815.1 Sphenodon punctatus | reverse complement strand
GGTGTTCCCTACTGAGGGAGATTGCTTCCCTAAGGACCCCTCAGATAGGGCTATCGAGGGAGCCCTGAGGAAGGGTCTAGATGCCTCGTCTAATTCCCTCCATATAAACATATTGTCCTCCTATCTGGCCAGGACAAACATGGCATGGCTGCAGGAGGTGCAGTCTGAGCAGATCTCGGAGGAAAGATCCAAGGTCCTCTCCTCACGGGTGATGTTGGCCAGCGCTTTCTTGGCCGACTCCACTGCGGATGCCATCGCCTGGTCATCCAGAGCTGTATCCCTAGCAGTGGTGGCTAGGAGGAAACTCTGGCTTAGGTCCTGGCAAGGAGACGCCACGGCAAAAATCTCCTGGTTGAGGGTCCCTACAAGGGGTTTATGTTGTTTGTCACTTGTCTGGATAAGGTTCTGACAGAGGCCAACAATAAAACAAAAACTAAAACCTTGCATCAGTTTGGGGCTAGGAAAAGGATTTTTAAAGCACCAACTTTCAAATGCGGGGGCCCCCCATCATCTAACCCTTTTCACAGACACAATCAGTTCAGAGATAGGGAGTTTTCCAGGCAGCCATTTCGTTTCAGGGGCCAGACACAACGTAAATCTGACCGTGGCAGATCACGCGAGGCAGCCAACGTGCAGCCAGTCAAACTTGCAGGGGGATGGAGGCATAGAAGGCAGACTACTACGTTTCTGCAGGGCCTGGGAAAATGCAGTTTCAGATGCCTGGGTCCTGGAAATTGTATGTCAGGGTTACGCCCTAGAGCTCCGAGGCAATTCAAGGAGCAGGTTTCTCCCCTCCACGGCCCCCCCCAAAAAATTTGCCGCTATGGCCTCAGAGATAGAAAGGCTGTCTCTGATAGAGGCAATAGAAAAGATTCCAGAAACCGAAAAAGGCCTAGGCCTATACTCCATAATATTCTTGGTTCCAAAGAAGCTGGGCCAATGGAGAGCAGTTCTGGACCTCAAACGTTTGAATAAGTGGGTAAGACCACTAAGGTTCAAAATGGAATCAATCAACTCGATTTGTCAGTGCCTGTCCAGGGGGGATTGGTTGGCCACCCTCGATCTGAGGGAGGCCTGTCTTCACATCCCTATTCTTCTGGCGCACAGGCAATGGCTCCGGTTTGCCTTCAACGGGAGCCATTGGCAGTACAGGGCCCTTCCGTTTGGCCTATTGTCGGCTCCCTGGACGTTCACCAAAACACTCATCCCCTTAATTGCAAATCTCCAAAAAAAGGGAATTCAAGTTTTCCCATACTTGGACGATCTCCTGATCAGGGCTCCGTCTCAGGAAGGAGCGGCCTGGGATATCGTCAGGGTGATCAGCTACCTGGGGGCCCACGGGTTCGTAACGAACCAGGCCAAGAGTCAGCTAACCCCAAGCCAAAGGATAGAGCACCTCGGGGTGATTATAGATACCACCTTAGACGCCGTGTTTGTACTGGCCCAGAGACAAGAGGCTATTCGGACTCTGGTGCGTCTGCTCCAGTCCAGCCAACGTCTGAGACTCAAATCCTTAGCGAGATTGCTAGGCTTGATGGTATTCTGTTCCCGACAGGTCCAGTGGGCGCGCTGCAACCTAAGACCCTTGTAGCAGCTGCTCAGGCCATTCCAAAGAGAGCTGACATCAGGAGGAAATCCTTGGATAGTCATCCCCGGCCACCTAAAGTCATCCATATCTTGGTGGTTAGACCCGGCCATTTTTTCAGTAGGGGTCCCCCTAACAGAGCCTTCTCGTCGGGTGATCACCACCGACGCCAGCCTCTCAGGTTGGGGGGCGCACATAGAAGGGCGGTCCATTCAGGGGCTCTGGGCACCGAGGGAGCGCTCCAGGTCCATACATTTCCTGGAACTCAGGGCGATCCAGCTGGCCCTAGAATGGTTGTCCCCTCTCCTCTGCAGGGTCCATGTCCTCATCTATATGGACAACACCACAGCAAAGGCTTATGTAAACCATCAGGGAGGGTCGAGGGCTCCTTCCCTTCAGAGGGAGGCTGCGAGGCTCTTCCACTGGGCCCAGGCTCATTTGGCCTCCCTGAAGGCCTTGAATATAAGAGGAGAGGACAACTGTCAGGCAGATTGGCTCAGCAGGAAGGACCTGGACCCGCACGAGTGGTCCCTGAACAGGGCAGTTTTTCGGCAAATAACGGAGGTGTTCGGCATTCCAGTCATGGATCTGTTTGCCACCAGGGAAAATGCTCAGGTAAAGCAGTTCATGGCAATAAAGGGGACTGTGAGGGCCACGGCTCTGGACGCTCTGAACCAGTCGTGACCTTCCGGCCTGATGTGCGCCTTTCCCTCTTTTCCTTTGCTGGCAAGGACCATGGCAAAGATCAGACGAGAGAGGGCCCAGATCATTCTGGTGACCCCGTGGTGGCTGAGACGCCCTTGGTTCTTGGCCCTCATGGAGATGAGTGGGAGAACCTCTCTCCCTTCCTCCAATTCTGGAGTTGCTTTCCCAGGGTCCCCTGTTTCACGAGAGTGCGTCCGGACTAAGTTTGACAGCATGGAAATTGAAAGCTTAGCCCTTCATAGGAAGTGTTATTCTGGGGCCTGGGGTGTTGGTCAAAACTCTTTTGGCAGCCAGATGTCTGGCTACCAGAAGATCCTACAGTGCAACCTGGTTTTTGTTTTTTTCCCTCTGGGCCCTGGAGAGAGGCCTGGACCCTCGCAGAGCATCTATCCCTCAGGTCCTGGAGTTTCTGCAGGGAGGATTGGACAAAGGGCTAAAATATAACACATTAGCCAGGCAGGTCTCAGCCTTAAATTTTGTGTTTTCCACTCTGTCTAGGATTGACATCGCTTCCCACAGACACATCCGTCAGTTCCTGAAGGTGGCAAAGCACCTTTCCGCTCCAGTGGTACACAGATGTTCATCGTAGGAACTAAATTTGGTTGTTGACACCTTGACAAGGTCTCCGTTCGAGCCCTTATCATAGGTGTCATTATACATGCTGTCTCTGAAAGTGGCCTTTCTCATTGCGGACATGTCGGCAAGAAGGATGTCTGAGCTGGGGGCTCTTTCGGTGGAGCAGAACTTCTGTATTTTTCAAAAACAGTCCCTCACCCTCAGACTCGATCAGGCTTTCTTGCCAAAATGTAACACGCTTTTCCATAGATCTCAGGAGGTTATCCTTCCCTCCTTTTGTCCCAATCCTGTACACCCAAAGGAGAAGCTGTGGCACATCCTAGATGTGCGCCGTGCGCTTAAGATTTATCTGGCTCGTACCCACAGTTTTCGTAAGTCAACAGCACTTTTTGTTAACTTAAGAGCTAGCCTAAAAGACACTAAGGTTTCTAAAGTACTAATTTCAAAATGGGTAAAGCAAGCTATCATTAAAGCATATAGAGCCAAGGGTAAGGTTCCGCCACTGCAGATTTGGCCTCACTCTGAGGGGAGCCACTACTTCAAGGCCTTTAAGGCGAGAGTGTCTTATGAGGAGATCTGCAGGACGGCTACTTGGTCTTCGCTTCACACCTTTGTTAAGGCACTACAAAATAGATGCTTACCAGTCGGCTGGAGCAGTTTTTGGAAGGAGAGTCCTTCAGGCGGTGCTGGATTCGCCTGAAGCTGGTTCTTCCTTCCCGTAAAATAGCATCTGGGGCTCGGGTATATCCCAGCCAGAGGACTGTCTGCAGCAGGGGGAGAAAAGAGAATTGGTCACCTACCTCGGTGAATTCTTTTCTTCCTCTGCTAGGCAGACAGTCCTCCGGACCCACCCAAAGAACAGAAAGGGATGCAGCTGAAGTAGTTAGTGAGTTCAGGTTGGGAGTTTCTTGTGAGTTTTTCCATTCGTACACAGGGGTTAGAGTTGGTAGGGCATCTTTTGCCCCAAACGTTAAGTTTATGGATCAGTGGACCTAGAGCAGTTCTTCGTGGTGGTTGTTTGAAAATTGTCTCACCACAAGGCTGCCGTTCCTCTGCTTTGGTACTCCTGGAGAAGATCGGGGGTAGCGAAGAAGGAGCATGCATAAAAGGTCGTCTTATTTCTTCTGCCTCCTGCTGGTCAAAGGGAAGAGCTACCCAGCTGGAGGACTGTCTGCCTAGCAGAGAAAGAAAAGAATTCACCGAGGTAGGTGACCAATTCTCTTTTCTTGGCTAATCAAGCAACAGGATAACATACCATATCTTCTTCCAAACTCAAGATTCTTGTGATGGAAGTAAATGGTAACTGCCAAGGAGTCCCTTCAAGTTCATACTTTAGTTTTTACCATCTGGTTTCTACCACTTAAATGTAATTTCATGAGGGTGATATAATTCTGAAGCTGTAATATGACTGGCTCCTATATTTTTGTGGTGTTTTTTTAAAAATTATTTTATTTTTTCATTTCTATACTGCCCCCTCCCTGCTTACTCATCTTGGGGCGGCTTACAACATCATAAAAACAGTCTGATACAATAAAAAAGTTAAAACCATAAAACGTTAAAACCCTGGTAGAGCAAACAAAAATATTCCACCCCTCACCCAACCCGTCTCCCTCACCAAAGGCCTGGTGGAATAGCCAGGTCTTACACTGTCTACAAGAAAGAGGGGAGGTCTGAGGACAGGCGGACCTCCAGCGGGAGGGAGTTCCACAGCCGTGGTGCAGCCACTGAGAACAACTCCCTCCTAGTCAAAACCCGGGAGATCTTAAGGAGGGTGCCCCCGGCCGACCGCAGAGGCCAATCCAGGACTGGGAGGGTGAGGTGGTCCTGCAGATATGTGGGGCCCAGGCCGTTTAGGGCTTCAAAGGTCAAAACCAACACCTTGAATTGTGCCCGGAAGTCTGTTGGCAGCCAGTGCAGAGAATGGAGCACTGGTGTAATGTGTTTGTGATGGCTCTTCCCCCTAAGGAGACAGGCCACTGCATTCTGCACCAGTTGCAGTGTCCGGACCATCACAAAGGGTAGCCCCACGTAGAGCGTGTAACAGTAATCCAATCTCAAGGTAATAAAGCATGGATGATAGTGGCAAGATCCATGTCTGATACATTCGGCTTAAGCTGTCACACCAGATGTAATTGGTGAAATGCACTTTTTGTCACAACCGCCACCTAGACATCCAGGCGGAGCTGTGAGTCTAGGAGCACCCGCAGATTACAGACCTGAGACACCAGGGGGGACGGACCCCATCTGTGATGGGAGCCATCATTCCCCTGGCTCTTCCCACAACCATCACATTCGTCTTCTCAGGATTCAACTTCAGGTAGCTCACCCTCATCCAGTCCCCCACATCTGACAAACATCAGGTAAGCACTGAGACTGCTGGGACTGAGTCTGATGAAAAAGAGAGGAACAGTTGGGTGTCATCAGCGTATTGATGACACCTTACGCCAAACCCTCTAACGACCTCTTCCAAAGACTGCATATACACATTGAACAAGAGCGGGGATAAGATGGAACCTTGTGGTACTCCACACGTGAGGTCCCGGGGAGAAGATGAACAATCACCCAGCACCACACGTTGAGTTCTGCTGGCCAGGAAAGAACGGCACCATTCAAGAACAGTACCGCCCACTCCGGCTCAGTCTCACAATCGAGTCACCAACAGCTCATGATTAATGGTATCAAATGCAGCTGAGGGATCTAATAGGATCAACAGAGTCGAACGGCCCTGTTCCAACTCACGGGAAAGGTCATCAGCCAAGGCTACAAGTGCAGTCTCAGTGCCATAGCCCAGATGAAAGCCAGACTGTAAGGAATCTAGGAAATCAGTTTGGTCCAGATGCTCCTGAAGCTGATGAGCCACCTATAGCTCAGTAACTTACCCTAAAAAGAGAAGGTTAGAGGCTGGCTGATAGCTGGCAAAGGCGTCAATGTCAAGGGATGGTTTTTTGAGCGGAGACCGCACTACCACCTCCTTGAGGCAGCCTGGCACTCTGCCCTCTCTAAGGGAGGCATTGACTATCCCGGCCAGCAATGGCCCCAACGTCTCCCGGCTGGCCGTAACCAGCCAGGACAGGCATGGGTCCAGTTTGCAATGAGTGGCTCGAACAAAAAAGTTCACAAACAAGTCACAGCGAGCATTAGATGATTCTGGATCCAGGCGAAGGGAGGCCGGACTAACCAGCCCCCTCACCACCCGGAAAAGCTCAACTGGACGTGACGTGGCAGATGCAATGAGGGCAGGAAAGAAAGCCTTCTTTGCTGCCGGCACAGCCACAGCATAGTTACATAAGCAGACTGCCACAACTGGTCAACTTCAGTATGAGAATGATGCCACCGATACTCTAACCACCGCCCTTCCCACTTCATCTGCTGCAGGTCCTCGTCGTCTGTGGTTTGGGAGTGGACCCCTAGGAGCCATACTGTCGATGGTCTCAGTCAGCACAGAGTTCCAATAGGCCACGAGGTCGAGTGAACGACCATCGAGACCAGAGGAGAAATCTCCCAAGGCATTCAGGAACCGCTCCGGTTCCATAAGCTTCCGGGGGCAAACCAGCCGAACTGGTTCTGCACCTTTCTGGGGACCAATGTGCGCCAGGATACTGCCTTGAAGGAGATAATGATGTGTCCATGACAAGGTCACTGCTGACACCTCCCCCACCAACGGATCCCCCACCTCAAGGCCTGTGCAGAAAATCATGTCTTCCAAGTTTCCAGAGGAAGCTCGCCTGGCCCCAAGCCTTTTGACATTTCGGCGGAACTGTAAGACCTGGCTGTTTGCCCAGGCCTTTGGGAGGGAGGGTGGGGAGGGGTGATTTTAATTCCCCGCCCATCTATTTATTTATTTTCTAGCCCTGTTTTATGTGATATGTTTAGATGATGTTTTTATATTTGTATTTTAAGTGAATTTTAATATTTTATTGTGTTGTTAGCCGCCCCGAGCTGCATTGCAGGAGGGGGCGGGATATAAATTCGTAAAATAAAAATAAATAAATAAAACATAAGTAGGGCTGACAACTATCTGAGATAGGCCCATGGTGGCCATGAACTCACGCTCTGTACCTCCAAGACTGGCATTGATGTGGATATTGAAGTTCCCCAAAACCAGCCTTGGGGGACCGCAAGACTACCGCCGACATCAGCTCAGTTGGAGCAGACAGGGAAGCTGTCATACAAGTAGGTGTTTGGATCTTTCTTTTCCAGCACAACACAAACAACACAATCTACAATAAATCGAAAGTAATGGTTTTCACAAGAGCTAGGAAAAAATACCAGTGGGAGATACAGGGGAATATGTTGGAGCAAGTACCCATATTTAAGTACCTAGGATTGCAGTGCCAGCAGACAGGAAGTTGGAATTCTATGTTCTGTACAGCACCAGGCCACATGACTGGCGCTATATAAATGTTTATAATAATAATAATAATAAGGTGCATGTGCAAAGGGCAATAGAGGCTGTTAGACCGATGACCAGAGCAATAACCAAGTATTTCTATAATTCTGATAGGCTTGAGGTAAAATCTGAAATTCAAGTGGGCAATGTAATGGCTAGAGCCAAGCTCCTGTATGGAGTAGAATTATGGGCTCCCTTGACAAAAGTTAACTGGGGGAGTGTCCAATTCCAATTCCTACAAAAGTTACTTAGGATACCCCCAGGTACTCCTGCAGCAGCAGTTAGATTGGAAGTGGGTCAAGTAGGATGGGAGCGGGAGGGGTGGGCCATGGTGCTTGGGATGTGACTGAAAATCCATAATAGTCACCTGAAGGGCCTTATGCCATTCTCTGTAGCCGACGAGTTTCAAAATTCTTGGGAAGCGGCGATTTCCTCTTATTTGAGGAAAATGGGCTTTTCCAGAGAATACTTGGATGGGAAGGCGATGGGGGCTATGAAGAACATGATTATAACCAGAGTAAAGGATTTAGCCCACCAGGATGATATAGCCACAGTGAATCAGACCCTCCATCTTAAATAATATTTGAATTATATTCCAAGCATGGGCGAGATGGCCGCCTACTTGCAAGGGGAATTGACGGCGAGAGGTAAACACCTCATCTTATGTGCTAGATTAAATGCACTTCCAACTAGAGTTCTACAGGGGAGGATACAGGGGATGGGTTTTAATGATAGATTATGCCCATTTGACCAGGAAAATGTCGAGACGGTGCAACATGTCCTTTTTGAATGCCAAATGTATAAGGAAATCAGGAGGAAATGCTTGGATGCTTTGCTGGAAAAACTTCCAGGAAGAACCGTGCAAACTTTAATGTGGCATGCAATAAATACTAAGGAATTTATTTCAGTTGCAGCTAAATATTTGGTAAAAGCTATTAATATAACATCTCGATTTATGCAGTCTATGGCACTGGAGCAGGGTGAAGTATCTGACTGAGGATGGATATTGACATGGCACGCTAATGTAAATAGCAGGAGGGTATAGAACACGTGAGGTTCTGAAGAGAAATTCCCACTACGGGGTTGTAACAAGTTTTTGAAAACGGATTATTTATTTTAGGGAGCGACGTGATAAAAGAGCTGAAATAGTATAAGCCAGGGTTTGGAGGAACTGATAGAATTTGATTTTATTTATTGGGAGTTAGGACTCCTAAGGAGGGTGGAAACTTAATATATTTTATGATTTAGAAATCATTTTAGTTACATGTAATAAAGGTGATGTGTGTTTGTTGTATGTTTTGTATGTATATGCTATGGCTTTGACCACGCAAATAAATGTTTATCTTACCTTACCTTAACAACACAATTCTGGTAACCATTGATGGAGGAAGTGAAATTAATTTCAGAGCAGTTCCTCTTACCAGAAGGTTGAATCATGTGAGATTCTTTTTTAAAATATTTATATATATATATATATAAATAAAGTATCAGGTTGCCTTCCTGCATTGCAGAAATAGCAGAGAAGGTAGGTTAGGTACTGCCAAAAATCTGTCTGTAAAAGCACTAAATGTATGAAAGTTTTCCTCATATTACAATCACACTATTTTCACTCAATGCTTTTAGTTACCGTAGACTACTAGATTTAGGAAGGCTCTTGATGCAGATCTGTTGGCAGGGAAATAAGTGGAGACAAAGTAGTTCGAATGATATCTTTTATTGGACCAACCATTGTTGGTGGAAATGTGCAAGCTTTCGGACCTCACAGGGTCCTTCCTCAGGCAAGTAGGAGTCAGAACAGAAGATTTGAGCAAAGTACAGTGGCTGCACATCATGTAACAGAGGAGGTTGCGGGGGGTGTGGTGGGGAGAGATGGGTGACAAAGGAACTATAGTAACAGAAGGTGACAACAGGGGGATTTAAGCAGTACAAAGGGCAAGTGTGCAAATGGAGGGTGGGGTACATTAGATGATACAGGAAGGTAGTGAGTGAATACTCAGTAGAAATGAGGTGTAAGTAGACCTGAAGGCAAAGAACAGTGGTGCATGTAATAGGCAGTTGCAACAGAAGGAGGCGGTAAAGGTGAGAGACTGGAGAGGGATGTGGTGGTGCAAAGGGAGGGGAAAAATGCAAAAGAAGGTTACAGAAATAGATACAAAGATGGATTTATAAAATACCGTAATGGCTAGTGCAGAAAAAAATGGCACACAGCAGTATGGACTATGTTAACAGTAGATAACAAAAGTTAAGTATGCAGTAGACTGTTGGATGTTTGCTGGTTTCTGTAGTGGCTAGAGAAGTTTAAGTGCATTGTTTTTTGGTGTAAAGTTTATGAATATTAGTTCCCAGGCTCGTCTTCTGAGGGTATCGTGTAGGTTTCCTTTGAGGATGAGGACACAAAGATCAGAGATAGAGGGGTTATGCTGTGAAAAGTGACTGCCCGCTGTAGAGGGTGTGACTCCACCTCCCCTCCGTTTTCTCCTCCTCCTCCTCCCCTGACTCTGCCATCTCCGATCTCAACATCTCTCTCTCCTCAACCCTTGACTCTCTTCCCGCCCCGTCCGGCCCCAAAACCCCCGCCCCTGGCTCACCCCTAACATCCGCTACCTCTGCTCCTGCACCTGGGCTGCCGAACCCCCCTGCCCTCCTCCGCCCTCTTCCCTTGCTGCTCAGGATCTTGCATCATTCTTCATCTCAAAGATTGACAAGATCCGTCAGGACATCCGTCAGGAGTACCTCCCCCTCCCCCCTCTCTCCTCACATCCTTCCCTCCTGCCTCTCTCTCTCTCTCTCTCTCTCTCTCTCTCTCTCT
>QEPC01007512.1:7434282-7458340 GCA_003113815.1 Sphenodon punctatus | reverse complement strand
GCCCCTTTCTCTCTACCTCCTCGGCCAAAACCCTTGTTCATGCCATGGTTATCTCTTGCTTCGATTACTGCAACCTCCTCCTTGCTGGCCTCCCTTGCTCTCACCTGTCCCCCCTTATTGCAATCCAAAAGTCTGCTGCCAAGGTCATTCACTCTGCCCGTCGCTTCAACCATGTGCAGCCTCTCCTCCTCCTCCCTTCACTGGCTCCCCCTTCCTGAACGTATCCTGTTTAAACTCCTGGTATTCACGTTCAAAACACTCTATGACCAAGCTCCCCCTTACCTCTCGGACCTAATCTCCCTACGCACTCCTGCAATTGCTCTCTGCTCTTCCTCTGTCCCCTCCCTCACTCTCCCTCGTTTCTCCTGCTCATCTAACTGCCTTTGACCCTTCTCCCTCGCTGCCCCCATGCCTGGAACTTCCTCCCTACCCACATCCCCCTTGCCCCCTCCCTCCGCTCCTTCAAATCCCCCCTCAAGACCCACCTTTTCCTCGCCGCCTTTCCCAATGCCTGCTAATCATTCCCCATATACTTACTGTCTGCCCTCCTCTGCAGACTGCTGCAACCAACGTGATTGTAACCAAGCCAAGCACACGCACCTGAGACTTCGCATCCGCTTGAATGTTTGTCAGTCTTCTCCCCTGTCTCTTCCACTGTCCCCTCTCCCTGTCTCCCCCTCCTTGTCTTTTAGATTGTAAGCCACTGGCAGGGACCACGTCTATTTCTATGTATTGTACAGCGCCAGGCACATGGCTGGCGCGATATAAATGTTTATAATAATAATTATTATTATTTGTATGTCTGTGCGAATTCATATGTAAGTGCAGTGATTGTTGGGCTTCACCAGCGTAGTTTCCATGCTGGCATTTGGTACACTGGATGAAGTACACTACATTTTGGGATTTACAGGTATAGCTTCCTTGTATTTGGATGGTTTTTCCTGGAGACTTTGTCTCTACATTTGTCACTTGGGACCAACACAACAACCACACTCCCCATAGGAAATAAGAGTGTAGTGGGATTTCTGTCTTTTAGTAATGAGAGGATCTTGGGTTTTGACCATTGTATGTATGTCAACATCATTAAAACTTTCGCCTAAGTTCTTCACATCTTTTTAATTTCTTGCATAACATGTTTTCTGCTATTAGACGTGGCTGATGCTTGCATAAAAATGAGCATAGTGCAAAGGTTCCCAGCACTTTTTGGGCTCAGATGCACCCATGCTCTTCCATGGCATGGGCATGAATTACTAAATACCACGTAGCCATGCATTCAAACTCCGTGTATAGAATATTGAAACCCCTTCTTGTATGTCACCAAAGGCACAATGAAGCAGATGTTGGACTATGAAACTTCAATACTACTATAAAAGTAAATATTGTTTGGTTTGATATCTCTTATCTATAGCATGGTTTTGAAGGACCACTGGCTAAAGTGAATGAATTAAATTGAGGTAATTACCTAAATTTCTGGGTCATTTTGCCAACCTGGTAAGGCACACCACTGTATCCTGACACACTGGTCTTGAGTGGCTGACTCTTTGGGCTAGGGACATAAAGTGGTTAAGGGGATGTTGGTGTAAGTAGCAAACTTAGTGCTAGCAGCCTACAGCCTGCTGTTGAGTGACTTTTAGCTTGATTTCTTTCTTTCACTGTTGTTGTTTGAGTATCCAGAAGCGCTAAGAATGCCAAGAACGGTCAGCTTTAGCATATGCCCGGATTCGCTAGGCTTCAAGGTAGCAGTGGGGAACCTTTTCTATTCCTCAATCCACTTTGTAAGCTAGTTCAAGTCCCATGGACGGCAAGGAATAGGTAGTGAAAGCAAGTACAAAATCCTTTAACTTACGTTAATTGTCAAATATTTGTCACATCTTTCACGTAAATTATAGTTGAGAAAAGAGATGAAGCTATGAAAAATCATTAAGGTTTCGAATACTTTGGGCACATTGAAGCCAAAAATTAAATGCATCAACATCTATGTTTTCTAGGACAGTCTTCAGCTGGCTTTCCCAGAACACCTTACCATTGAAAACCGAACAATAATGCAGTAATCCTATCCTTTGAAAGGGGTTGTCAAAATGAAACTTATCTTATCCTTGTGGTTGCACTGGCAACAGGAAAAACATAGACTAGTTTAAAAAGCATCTGCGGTTAAGGTGTAGCATTGGCATGAAGTGCTGTACTCGTTGCTAGGGTGGCACTGTAACCCATAGGAACACAACTAGTTGCAACTCTTGGAAGGGGTGGTTTTTTTAATCTTGAGTCTCCCAATATACGTTGTGCTTCTTGAAGCCCTGGCTCTTGTGTTCAGAGTCTAGCCCAGGACTGTCCTGTTGGTCACTTCGAAAATTACTGTAAGCTACATGAGCTGGATAGGAGGTGGCGGGTGCTCAGCATGGCAGCTGAAGAGGATCCAGCTCAGGATCTGTGCTGGGTTGGGCAACGTTCTAAATGCAAGAGCCTTCATATGGCCGAGAGTCAGCAAGCGCGCACATACATGTAGGCACATGCATGCATGCATGCGCACGCACACAAATCCTGCGTGCTACTTCGTGATTGGCGGGTAGAGCCAGTGCTCTGTGGTCCTGGCTGTTAAGGTTCTGGGGAGCTCTTATGATTCAGCTACTGAGTCTTGGTGCAGCAAAGACAGACACAGGGTCATTAAGACAGTGCGAGGCCCAGAGTCGGCCCTGGTGAAAAGCCACACTTGAAACTGCCCAAGAGCTGCTTATGGCTCCTGAGTCGCAGTTTGCCCACCTCTGATCTGTGCCATGGATTCATCTCCTGTCCTTGAGTGCCTGCCCTGAACTCGCTCTCCCAGTGGTTGAGGGCAGAGAAGGGATCCATGGGCCGCATCAGGGAACTGGAAAGGAGTCAGATAAGAATTGGCCGTGGGACGGATTTGACCCAGAGGCTGTATTTTCTCCAATCCTGGTCTATGACTTCAGTTGTTTTTTGTTTTTTTTAAAGTTAACAGATCTCATGGTTGGGGAGAAAAAGTTTTAGTGGTAAGGTTCAAAAACAGGTGATGAATCTATGCATTTTATACCAATCTCATAAGATAGGTTGGGGAACCTTTTCACTTCCAGGGGACAATTTTGAAAATTAGTACAAGCGCCAACGTTGGGGATAGGGGGATGTTTAAGGAGGGCACTTAGGAAGAGGAGGATCATGGATCTGTTCCTTATCCTTGAGTGCATACCCTCATCCCTACTCCCTCGCTGTAAGCTCTCTCTCTTCAGTGCTTGGGGATACTGCTTCAGTGCTTTTCAGTGCTTTGGATCCAGGAGCCAGATCAAGGGACTGGAAAGGGGCCAAGTAAAAACTAGCTGTGGGCCACCTTTGGCCCCCAGGCTGAAGGTTCCCCACTTCATTATCCCATGAAGGTTTTCTTCCTCCTAAGATTAATTAATTAAAATTATTGCCTACCATGGATTCCAATATCATCTCTACGCTGATGACACCCAACTCTACCTTTCTACCCCCTCTCTCTCCTCTTCTGTCCGCTCAAGCCTCGTCAACTGCCTCTCTGATATCTCCGCCTGGATGTCCGGATGTCAACTCAAGCTCAACATGGCCAAGACCGAACTCCTACTTTTTCCTCCCTCCCCTTCCTCTACCTCTAACCTGCCCATCTGCATCGATGGAGTCCCCATCCATCCTGTTCTCCAAGCCCGTAGCTTGGGCTTCATCTCTGACACGCACCTCTCTTTTAAACCTTACATTGACTCGGTTGCCAAATCCTACCAATTCACCCTCCATAACATTGCTCGGATCCGCCCCTTTTTCTTTACCTCCTTGGCCAAAACCCTTGTTCATGCCATGGTTCTCTCTCACCTCGATTACTGCAACCTCCTCCTTGCTGGCCTCCCTCGCTCTCACCTGTCCCCCCCCTTATCGCAATCCAAAACTCTGCTGCCAAGGTCATTCACTGGTATCTACCATTTAAATTTAATTTCATGAGGATAATGTAATCCTAAAGCTGTAATATAGCTGGTTCCTATGTTTGTGGTATTCTGAATGGGTTGTTATTTTCCAGAGCAACAAATGCAAAAAGAATTCTGGTAACCATTGATGGAGCAAGTGAAATTAATTTCAGAGCCCTTCCTCTTACCAGAAGGTGCTATGTCATGTGAGTTTTTTTTTTTTTTTTTTTTAAATAGCCTCAGAGTTCCTTCCCTCCTGCATTGCAGAAATAGCTGAGAAGTTAGGTTAGGTACTGCCAAAATCTGCCTGTGAAAGCACTAAATTATGATAACTTATTAATATTGCAATGACACTATTCACTCATTGTTTTTAGTTACCTGAAGCTGCTAAGTTTAGGAAGGCTATAGATGCAGAAGATCTGTTGGCAGGGAAATAAAAGTTTAGTGTGGCTTCTGTCTTTTGAAAACAAGAGCATTGAGGTTATTGACCATTGTATGTACATCAACATTAATAACATTTTGTACTTGGTTCACAACTTTTAAATTTCTTACACACCATGTTTTCTGCTGTTAGACATGGTTGATGCTTTCTTAGCCATATAGAATTCAAACTCTTTGGACCTCATGTAAAGGTGCACATGCCCAATATGGTTCTCTTAAGTTTGGTATGTAAATGGCCTTCCCTTTCTCTTTTGACAATAAGATAATGACAATTCTTGAATGAAAAAATACACAAATAGAATTTTTGTTGTTGATGATTTCTTAAAAATGAGTCTAGAGCAGAGGTCCCCAACCCTTTTTTGTGCTCAGGTGCACCCATGTTCTTCAGCCATACACTTTCACGACATGGGCACGAATCACTAAATGCAACATAGCCATGCACTCACACTGAATGAGTAGAACATTGAAACCCATGCATGTGCACACAATTCTCGTATGCATCGTGATTGGCTGATGGAGCCAGTGCTCTGTGGTCCTGGCTGTTAAAATTCTGGGGATCACTTATGATTCAGCCCAGTCTTGAGGTCCAGACACAGGGCCATTAAGGCAGCCCAGAACCAGCCCTTGCTGAGAGCCGCACTTGGGATTGCCCGAGAGCAGTTTGCCCACCCCAATCTATGCCATGGGACCCATACCCTACCCTTAAGGGCATTCTCCCATCTCTGCTCCCTAACCCTGAGCGCACTCTCCATACTGTGAGTAGGAATCAGAAAGGTGCCCAATAAAAACCAGCGGCAAGATGGATTTTGGCAATGTGCCACATTTTTTTCTGAACTTTTAAAAACGTTTTCAGACCCCATGCTTGTGGAGAAAAAGCTTAATGCGAAGGCTCAAAACAGATATAAATTTTTGACTTTTTAATAGGCTGATTTTTAACTGGTACCATCAGTTCTTCACATGTAAACCTATGTGTACACGGAACCTCAGACATCCTTTTCTACCCCCCCAGCTCAGCCCCAATGTTAGTCGGTGGCTTCTGGGCCACTAATTCCACAAGGAATCAATTTTACTCTGAATGTTCAGAGCAGTTTGCAAGACACCTTCAATCCAGGCCCTCCTTAAAGAAAAATCAGTAAACATTAATCTGGGGAATGGACAAATCCTGCCCCTGTAGACGGGTGGGAAGAAAAGCATCAAATGCAGGTGTGATGAGCCCCCTGATCTTGCAAGCCTCTCTGTGCATATGCTTTTAATTTCAGTAAGACTGCTTGTGGTAACAGTTTTAAGCACCCACATCTTTGTAGGTTCAGGGGTTTGGAAATAATTTGTGAGGGGTTTATATTAGAGAGCTACTGCTATAACCTAAATTGATCTGGAGAACACACATTTCAGAAAATATGTACCTAACAGCATTTACAATATTGACAATCTCAGGCTTCAAGCCAAGAAATGGACAGACATGAGCTATCCAGGTTTTTGATTAAATGATAGTGTTATTTATTACATTGTAAAATGGAGATCAGTTATACCAAGTGACAACAATATGGAGAAAAAGTATCTTTACAAAGTATGTAGTAACTTAAAACATTTCTGATTTTTTTTAAAAACAAAAAACTGGCTGCTAAACAAAAATGGAAGTAGCTTTAACATAATTAGATATTATTGACCAATGACTATTTCAGTAAGGTTTTATTTCAGAGTGTTTTATTTACTAAGTCATGGTTATTATGAAAACAGATACTGGTAGATTAGCTGTAATAGTAATATTTTATGTCAGTAAATATGATTTTGCCAACATGACAAATTTCTTTCGTAGACAGGTTTTTCATGGTGGTTTGCTAATCAAGCATACTAAAAGCTGTAGTTAAGTATTACTTTTGCAGAAGTACAGGAAAATTAATTTAGCTGCTTCTAATTTGTCCTCGTATTGTTAATTGTACTACTCTGTCTTGGTTCAAAGTTCCTTGAAGTAAACTCTGACAGAGGAACTTCATTATGTTGTCTATCGATATGGTATTTAACTCTTATCATTTCGGGGAAAAAGTTCCATTAGCTTTCATTGTCACGTTTAAGTCTTCTCTCCTCTTTGTTAATTGTAAAAACCCAGTTTGTTATAGCAATGAAGCAAACCTATCAATCATCAATTTTGTTAGAAATTAGAGCACACCAGACTGACACACATGCATTAAATCTCAAGTTTTATACAACATGCAGGCAACTGCAAATCAGACACATTACTAGTAAGAATTCCAAAAATGTAATACAGCTCCCATCACAGTGGCATTTAGGCTTGCTTTGCATGCCTTGGATTGTAGCCTAAAATCAAATATTGGGAGCAAATACCCCCACCACCAAATGTTTAATTAAAGGGTGTAGACATGGGCAATCTGTCACCTCCACAGCTAGAGTTACAGGATAATGGACATGACAGCCAACAAAATACCTGAACGAAAAGGTGTATTTATGTGGCAAAGCTAGAGAGCCAGATGGACACCCCCCCCAGCTTGGTGAGGTGGAATAAAGAAAACAGTTACAATTTCTCAGCATCTTTGGACATTGTCAGCTATGAAGCAGGGTAAGAACTAAACCAGGGGAAAGGAATTCCCTCTACAACTTAAGCACGCACAGCATCGGTGATGTAAGTATAAACAACAAAGGGATTGTAACTGCTGTACCCCCATTAGAACTGGTTGTAAGATTGGAGCTGGTGGCACCGGTGGTGTTGGAGGCGGCGGCCTTTCCCTTGTCTGCGGCGGTGGTGGCGGTGTCGGCCTCTCCCTTGTCTGCGGCGGGCGTGGTTGACAGTGTTTCATTCTCGATACTGTTTGTGAAATGAATTGCACACAGCACAAGAAGAAGAGTGGAGAAAAATCTGAACACCATTTTGCTTCTGTGTTTTGGGGATGGAAGAGAGGTCAGAGGAGTTAATTTCTTTTAAATATTTTATACCTTTGTGAACAGGAGGCTTTTAATATCAATTATATTACCTAATAATAAGGGAAGGCATTAACGAAGAACTCTTCTTACTGTTATAGACCCATGGATTCGTCTCTGTACTGCCAAAGCATGAACAAAATTGGCAGTTCTCAAAATAATGTGATTACAGGGGTTAGACAGCAAATATGATATTTTTAAATGTGGGTCCCAGTGCATTCTCCCCACCATCAGGGGAAGCAAAAAATTAGAATGCTCCTCTGAAGAAAGTGAAAAGTCAAATAAATAATGTTCTAAATCCTCAACGCAGTGGGGGACGTATACCTATATGGACGTATACCTATAAGCTGGGTTCTAAATTAGGTGTTGCTGCTCAGGAGAAAAAAATTTTAGGACCCATTGTGGGCAATTCATTAAAAACCTCCGTTCGGTGTGCAGCAGTGGTGAAAAAAGCAAGCAGAAAGTTAGGAATTAATGAAAAGGGATAGAGGACTAACTGGAAAATATTATAATGCCACTATATAAATCGATGGTGCAACTGCACCTTGGATAATGTGATCAATTCTGGTCCCCCATCTCAAAAAAATACATTGAACTAGAAAAAATGCAGAGAAGATAAACAAAAATGATCAAAGGTATGCAACCACCTCCATATGAGGGGAGGCTCGACAGGTTAGGGTTCTTCAACTTGGAGAAGAAGGACTGAGAGAACGGATATGAGAAGTTTACAAAATCATGGCTGGTGTGGAACAAGTAAATAGGGAGCAGCTTACTTTCTCTAAAAATAATAGACCACTCAATGAAGCTTAATTGGTAGAAGATTTAAAATAAATAAAAGGTAGTATTGTTTTTTCCCCACTCGGTGCACAATTAACTTTTGGAATAGATAATGTTCTTTACAAGATAGATACAAGAATGTCTATTAGTCAGTCTGGTAGCAGCATGCAACCTCTGATTATATGGAGCTGGCAGTGGATATTAGGGAGGAGATCCCTATATCCTGTTATGCACTTCTCGGAAACAACCAGAGGTGGCCACTGTCAGAGACAGGATGATGGGCTGGATGGACCATTGGTCTTGACCGAGAATGGTTCTCTGTATATTCTTATATTTAACTACTGTCTCCATCTCTTGTACTTAGTACCAACACAGCAACCATCCTCTTTTTTTTCAAGTTGGTCAAAGAGGCTTTCTCTTAACTACATTAGCCGCTGTCCCAAGCTGGATCTGCATGGGATCTCCGTGAGATCCATGCAGGTCCTGCATGAGATTCGCGTGGCACAATTCAATCCCTATGGAGATGCATGTGGTTTGCGCACACGTATGCGGGGCGTAGGATCACCACCACTGCCTGTTTCAGAGTGCCAAATGAATCTCAAACGTTCGTGGTAAAAAACAAGAAGCAAACACTAAAGATCAAGGCATTTCTGTCACCCTGTTCAATATCATACCTTTTTTATTGTATTGAATTATTTCGAGGGAAAGGGAAAAAGTTTCCGAATATCCTAACCAGACTGAAATTGCAATCTCTAATTTCACTGCCTCCCCCCACCCCCCAACTATTTGTATATTTTTTTTTAATGATGTAATAAAAGCTAACAAAATAACTGACTTCCTTGTTTGCACTTCCTTGAGTTGTATTTACTTAAACTTGTATCCCACCATTCTACCAAGGCGCCTGTTTTCTACAGCAAATATTGTTTAAAGGAATTATCAGCCACACTGATTTAAAGGAAATAAAGTATAACTTTAATAAGAATTTTCCTCTCTCAGGCTTCCCAATAGTATGTCTACCTTGAAATCAGCAGCATTCAAGATACTGTCTCTTGAGCATCAAGGCATTGTACTATCATGAATTATTTAGTTTTGCTTTGATTTATATTGTGCCCTATCACATGGGCTCGGGCCGGAAGCTTACAATTCTTATTTAGTTCACTTTCATCACAACTAGTCTGTGAGGTAGGGATTGGTAACGGAAGCTGAGAAATGGTGTCTTTCCCAAGGCCACCAGGATGTGCATGGCTAAGGTGGGATTTGAACCCTAGTCTCTGATCCAAGTCAAACACCTCATCCACTAGGCTGCATTGGCTCTAGCTGAAAAGAGAAGGAAGTTCTAAATTATTTTGAGGCTGTTTACATTGATAGATAATACTGTATTGGTTATACTTGGTTCACATTTGGGAAGTTCACTTTACAGTGTTGCAGGTCATCTGACATATCAAGTCGTGTTATCTTGCTGGCAGACTGAACTGCATGAACTTTTTTAAACGTATAATATTGTGTAAGATATATAATATTATGCAATGTATTAAAATATAGTATTATAATGTATAATTATATATAGTGTCTATTATATATTAATATATTATACAGTAATGTATATTTTAAGGCCATTAGTTGGATGAAACCCTACTGAGGGCTAAATCCGTCATATGGGCCACAAGGTGGACAGCCCTGGTCTAGAGGAATAGATTTTGGGAGGCGAGGGGTGGTTATAATTTTATTTACATTGCAACCATCACCCTTCTTGCTGAATTGTGCTTTGGGCATTTCATAATAATACGATAAAAATAAATTAAAATCCTTTAAAAACAGTTTAAAAGAGGAAGATAAAGGGGGAAGAAAAAGACATTAAGGGGAAAAGCAGTGAATCCTTTAAAAGCACCTTGTTTTTTGTTCTTTAAAAAAGTCTTCAGATGCTTTTGGAAGGTGAGGAGGAGAAGCGAGTTCCACACTGAGGTCCACCACAGCTGCCCCAGTTACAGCTCCTACAGCTACAACATTGGGGGGCAGGGCAGACATTGCTAGAGTACTCTCTCATTTAAGCAAATACCCTGGTTATCACTGGTACCAAAAGGCAATGAAAAACAGTCTTAAAATATTTTATGCTCAACTTTTGACTTTTGGTGGGAAGGGCCCACATGGGGCTTCCTCTTGAGTTGAGAGTATTTGGGAGTGACAGTATTGCTAAGGCCAAGTAGAATGGTGCATTATCTTAAAAAGTAATAATCACAACACTTTTTTTGTACCATGAGACTCTTTTTATTCTCTCTCCCCCCACCCCCCTCAAAAATTTCCACATCTAATTTATAGTTTTAGATTTCAGGAACAAACTACCTTTTTAATGAACATTTTTAGTTAATTAAACTGCAGTTTACTATTCCATACCTTCTCCCAAACTCAGATTCTTGTGATGAAAGTAAATAGTAGCTTCCAAGGGAAGTCCCTAATGAGTGCAGCCTCTAGTGTTCCAACTGGTTTTTGCCTTTTAAATATAGTTTTCTGAGGGTGATGTCATCCTAAAGCTAAAGAATGGTTGGCTCCCCTGTTTTCATTTGTTCTAATGCGTCGTTGGTTTCCAGAGTAACAAACCTAAAACAGAAATCTAAAAAAAATTACTTGCCTTGGAAGGAAGTAAACAATCTCAAAGTCCTTCCTCTTAGCAGAAGGCTGCTCTTCATGTGAATGTAAAATAACACTAGGGTTCTCTTTTCTCCTGCATTCTAGAATTTAAGGAGACAGTAGGTTATGTCCTGCCAGAATTGGTCCAGTGATAATTGTATGAAAACTTAGTATGAGGACAATGTTTTCACTAGACACTTAAGTTAACTGAGGCTGCTACATTCGGGAAGGCTGTTGGGAGGGAAATAAGAACTAATAGTGGGTCTTCTCTCTTATGGAAATGAATGTTTAGATCAGCTAATCTATGCAAAGCATTTCAACGTTATTAAAGTTCTGTGCTTAGTCCATGTTTCTAATTGCTTCAAGTTTGCTGCTACTACTGCACATGGCTGATCTCTGCACAGAACAGAGTCTAGAGCAGAGCTTCCTCACACCTTTCCAGGTCTGGTGTGTACCAATGACATTCAGCAGTGTGTTCATCCCACAGGCATGCTCACCTGCCAGTAAGCCCCACTGAACTATGCACTTAAGCTGAACGAATATAACGTCAAAACCTCTTTTAGCGTGTAACCAAAGAAACAATGAGGTGGATATTAATTGGCCTATTAGATAGCCCTGGGGTGGGGCTGGGGGTTTTAATAAACTTTTTATGGGTTTTATTTTATACTTTATTTTTATGATGTCAGCTGCCCTGAGCCTTTGGGTATAGGGCGGGATAAAATAAAAATAATTGTCCATTACACCTATAATAATAAATATGATTTGGTTTAATATCCTGTAAGACAGCTGTGGCATGACTTTGAAGGACAGTGTTCACTGATCAACTGTAATTATCTCAATTTTGACGGCACTTTTGCCAGCCTGCTAAGGCACACCCCTTGTGTTCTAGTATATCAGTTGCAACCAGGTGGTTAAAGGGTTTCTGGTATAAACAGCAAGCTTAGCTCTAATGTTTAGTGAATTGTAGGTTGGCCATTACTTGCATTTCCTTCCCCTTTATGCAAATTTCCTAAAGTACTGAGAGGTTTCCAATAAAAAATGCCAAGAATGTCCCACTTGAACATGCGCAGTAGAATCTCTGGGCTTTAAGGCAGCAGAGGGGAATCTTTTTCTTCCCATAGGGAAAACTAGTACATGGTGGCTAGGCCGTATAGGAGTTGGGGTGTGGGGGTGGTTACTTGGGGGAGCAAAGGGGGGAATCCTGATCATGGATCTATTCTCTGAATTCATCCCTTCCCTGAATGCATGCTGCCCTCTTTACTCCATTCCCCTGAGCTCTCTGTGCTTGATGGTGGAGGACTGCATCCATGGGACAGCTTTGAGGACCGGAAAGGGACTAAATGATGCCAGCAGAAACTGCTGTCTACGGATTAATCTCCTCTATACAGGTCTGCTTCCTGACAGCCATGGAACTGTCGGAATGGGGAAGTTGGAGGGAATGCAGTGGAAAGGGTGGTAGAAAATCGACCCTAATTGTCCCTTTTAGCAGAAACTGCATCATTTCCCACCCACTGCAGGATATGAAGCATAGTCAGTTTTATGGAGGACTAATTGAAGGCCATAATTTTTGCTGTCTGTAATATATTGACTTGGAAAAATTAACTTTGCACCTAAATAGTTTTCTAATAGTGAGTATTGAGTAATTGTGCAAGTGGTGAAAACAAGCACTTAAAAGAGCACAAAGGTTCTTTGACTTCTGTTAATAGTTTAAAAATATTTAGCATATGTTTCATGTAAACCTGTGCCCTGTGTTCCCTGTTTTTCCCTCATTCGCGACATTGCGGAAAACCATATTGAACATGGGTACCTGCATATAAATCCAATTTGAGGGATGAGAGTGCGCTCTGGAAAATATTTAAGGGTACAGATACTTGTGCACTTTGAAGCCAAACATTAAAACAGGTTGTGCCAGTGGAATTGTTTGCGTGGCTATCTTTGTTTCCTAGGCTAAGCATAGTGACTTTCCTGGAACACCTTACTGTTGAAGACAGCACAATAATGCCGTAATTCTGTAAGCAAAGGGGAATCGTCAGATTGAAACTTATCTGATCATTATAGTTGCACTGACAACTGGAAAAACATTAACTATTTAAAGCATCTATTGTTAAGGTAAGCATTGGCATGAAGTATAGCACTCATTGCGAAACTAGCCTTACAAGCCTTAGCACTGCAACCCATTCATCTAAAATATTTTGTTTTTGTTTCTTCCAACAAAGTGCAGAACCACAGTCCTGGGGGACAAATGCAGCCCAGGGGTAGTATTTATGTGACCTCGTTCCAGATCCTGGATTTGGCCACTCGATCCAGTTCCTACTCTCAAATACTGAAAAAACGAGCTCCACGGAGGGAAGCAGAGATGAGGACATTGCATAGAAGGCTAGGGGACAGATCTGTGGCAAAGATCCATGATCTCAATCCTCCTCTTCCTAGGTGCATCCCTTAATTTATTTAAGTTTTTATCCTTCCCTGTACCCAAAGACTCTGGCTGTCCAACGTCGTCATAAAACATAAAATACAAGATAAACTCCCATAAGATGCCCTAAAATACTTAGAAAACCCCCACCCCAGGATCTACCCTTGGCTGAATAAATAGGTCTTACACTGCCTCTCTAAGATACACAGACTAGGGCTTAGGCAAACCTCCAGGGGAAGGGCATTCCAGAGCTGGAATGCAAGAAGGCGCTCTTGGCTGATCTTAGAGGCCATGGAGGAGCATAATGTTCTTTAGCTGTACCCTCACCCCAACTTCTCTGTAGCCCTTGGAGTTTGTACTAATGTTCACATTGGTCCCTGGGAGAGAGAAAAATTACCAACGCCTGAGTGAAGTCCTGTCTGCATGCAAAGTTGCCACAGTTGAGCTGAAGATAGGTCTTCAATTTTTGTTAAAGAAGCATAAAGTCCTTGTGGCTATTCCTTGATTTAACACTCAATTACGTGCTAATTTAAAGTGAATCAATGACTGCTTTCTCATGTAACTTGGTTGTGTGAGGCGGACTTCCATGTTGGCTATCATGACTCTTGTCTCATGGGAATGAATGCATGTAGGTATGCGCTATTCTGCTTTATCCTTCCGTGTGAATGCTGACACATGACCGGGTCCACGATGTAGCTCTTACAACCACTGGCGTTCTCTCAGGAGCAAAGTGGAATAGCACATTCCTACATTGGCTAATTCCTGTGAGAATGGAACCACGATTGCTGTTACAGGATCCCCCCATCCCCCCCGCCAGTAACTTGAGAAAGCAGCCAACATGTTAAAGCAGGGATAAATTGAACCTCTCAAGGGTTTTGCACTGGTTGAACTAAACTTACTTAGAAATATACCTGTAGTTGATCTTGTCAGGTAGCACTAAATCTGGAAGATTGAAGACCTTAATCTTTGTTTTATTACACAGTATTCCTTTCAAGAGATTCCTTTCAAGTAAAATGAATCATTGTGAATGTGAGAGACCTATGCGCACAAATTAGGCATGGTTATGAAACTGTTCTTTATATACTGGATTTCCCAGGGTTAAAATTTCTTCAAAGATGCATCTAGTAGCAAACATTTTGGGAAGAGTCTGCCTCTGTTGCATTGCAAAATTCTTCTGAATACATAACTGCAGGCTTTCCAGAAGAGACGCTGTCTTAGAAGACATTCCATTAGATTGATTTCCTCATTTTGGTGTCTGTTTGAAAATGTTGTTGACTTACATTTTTGTGCTGGGAGAAAAGGAATAGGAAATGAACGGTGGTTCTTTTGCCAGATAGAATCATGGTGCTGAATGTTCTTAAACATTTCTGTGGTAGATAGGTAGATAGTTTATTGTTTGACCACATGGGTCTTTACAATATAGTGCAATACAAAAAGTTTAAATCAACAATAAACATTAAAACAAAATTTAAACGTAAACAAAATGAGACCATAAAAAGCCTAAAAGCGTTCTGAGTCCGGCCCAAAGAACTAAGAAACAGAACCTGGAAACTCTCTTAGAGCAATCAGAATCCAAACCACAGAGGAACAGTTTCAGAAGAGTATCATATTGCCATTCGGAATAGTTATTTATATAGGGGGTTAGATATTTCATCCGTAATTCGATATAAAATGGACAATAGAAGAAAACATGCTTAAGGGTTTCAAGCTGGAGGAGCGAGCAATGATAATACCTGCGGTTCCATGGAACCTTATTAAAACGACCCTCCAAAATAGCTGAAGGGAAAGCTTCTACTCTAAAAAGCGTTAGTGCTTGCCTAACATTAGCATCAGCCCATATAAACAAATAATGGTTAGAAGTAGAAAACAAACAAATCTCTGGGTAGAGTGATGACACCTTTTGGGCTGCCAGTAAGGAGACTTCAGTTTGAAATCCTTGGTTTACGTTCCTCCTTCTAATGACCACTGCGGCTGCCTTAAGGCCCAAGGAGGCTAAAAGGTCTTTAGACAGGCCCAATCTGGCAACCTCTTTTTCTATGAGATTGTTCCACGTATCTCTTAAGCCCTGTTTAACTAATATTGAAAACAGGGAATTTGACACAGGAGGAAATAAATTGGTTCTCAGCCAAAATTTGATTATGTGGAATAATGCTTTTGCTTTAATTGAGGTTGACAAGGTCTTTGCCTGCAAGATGACCTGAAGAGTACCTTTAGAAAGTCCTAAGATAGATCTGAGAGAGAAATTTTGGATTCTCTCCAAATTGTCTATATACAAGAAACCCCAAATTTCAACAGCATACAGCAGCTGGGGAATGACCTTAGATTTGAACAAACGTAAAGCGGGTGCAACTAACTTGCCCCCGTGACTGAAAAAATAACTTTGAATAGTGTTGGGGGTGGCATGTGCTTGGTCAAAAACCAAAGAATAATGAGTGCGCCAGGAACAATTTTCGGAAAAGGTGGTACCTATGTAGAGCAGGTTCGGACCTATAAATATCATATTGCTTCCTATTTGCCAGTGAAGAATTTTCTTGGCACGTCCAATAGACATTATCTTAGTTTTGTAGTAATTTATTACCAAACCTTCCTCTTGGCAAAACTGATTAAATCTATTCATACCCCTACGGAGTCCAATAGGAGTTTGAGATAATATAACTGCGTCGTCCGCATAGAGTAATATCGATATTCTACGATCGCCAACCTTTGGAGGATGTAAATCAGTCAGGGCAAGGGCAGATATAATATTGTTGATATAAAATTTAAACAGGGCAGGTGCCAGGATACAACCCTGGCGCACACCCCGAGCAACTGGAATCGCCCTAGTCAAGGCCTGTTTGTGGGTTTATCGGACTTGCAGTGTATTTTTGCTATGTAATTTGATTATCAAAAACAGAAGACGCAGATCAATAGAGGTGGTATTCGGCTTATGCCATAAACGCTGTCGGCTAACAGTATTGAAGGCAGGGGCGGTTGGTGGGTTTTGATGTTGGAGGGGCACTGGGGCAGTAAGGCCGGTGGGCCTCTGGGTGGAGCCAGGCGGACGGTAGGCCAGTGGCATGGCATAACCCAGCAGCAAGGAGTTCCCAGGGTTAACATCGGATGGAAGAAAATACTGTCTACATGCACATCAAGCTTAAAATAAATAATTTATAAACACAGGGAAACACCCCAAACACTGGCAAAACACTGGCATAACCCAGCAGCAAGGAGTTCCCAGGGTTAACATTGGACATGCAAAATTCTTCTGAATACATAACTGCAGGCTTTCCAGAAGAGCCGCTGTCTTAGAAGACATTCCATTAGATTGATTTCCTCATTTTGGTGTCTGTTTGAAAATGTTGTTGACTTACATTTTTGTGCTGGGAGAAAAGGAATAGGAAATGAATGGTGGTTCTTTTGCCAGATAGACTCATGGTGCTGAATGTTCTTAAACATTTCTAGGGTAGGTAGGTAGATAGTTTATTGTTTGACCACGTGGGTCTTTACAATATAGTGCAATACAAAAAGTTTAAATCAACAATAAACATTGGACATGTCTGCATGCACATCAAGCTTAAAATAAATCATTTATAAACCCAAAACACAGGGACCCATCCTTGTAGGATGGGTTTATACGTTTCCTTGTAAAGCACCCCAGTCACAGCCTGAGTCCAATTATACCACGCACATCCCATTTCCAGCATTTTGAACACAATTGAAATTGCATGACTTGCAGTGACATCTCTCTCAGGATTTCCAAACCTCCGTTTTACCACACACAGTCCCCTCCCCGAGAACCCCCCCATGTGCCCTCCCCTCCCCCCGAGTGTACACACTCACCCCCCCTGGGTGCCCACACTCGCTCCCCCCTCCCACCATGTGCCCCCCCGCTCCCCTCCGGCTCCCACAATTTAATACTCACCATCATCCCTGGCAGGGAGGAAGGGACTCGGGGAGGCTAAGAACTGCGTGCGTGTCAGTAGCTCCCAGCTCCCTTGCATAGGCTGGGACCGAGCCTGTGCAAGGGGCTGGGAGCTCTGCTGCTGACGCACACGCAGCTCTTAGTTTATACCGGGTGCGCCTCTATTGGGCGCCCCCGAATGAACTTCCCCCTGCCCAGCCTCTGCAATGCAAGAGTGCCCCCTGCAGCATTCTTGCATTGCAGGGTCCCTTTATGCGGAATGGACAGCTCTTCTAGCGGCCCGCTCTGCATAAAGGGAGAACGGCTCCCTTTTGACCCTGAAGGCTTCCTTAGGAAGCCTTCAGGGGGGTGGGGGTGAGCCACCGGTTGTGTGTGCGCACACAACTAGTGAGAATGTGTGGAGCCACCTCGAAGAACCTTGTTTATCTAAGGCAGAGACCTTATGAAGATCTCTGCCTTGGGTAAACAAGGTTCTTCGAGGTGGCTCCACACGTTCAGCGTGATGCCGACGCAACCGTTTTTTTTTAAAATGGAGCCTGCTGCCGGCCGGGGGAGCCCTGGGGGGCCAGGAGGGGCATTACCCCTGCCTCCCTGGAGGGCCCAGCGCCCCTGATCGAAGGCTTGTTTAAGATTGATAAAACAAAGATAGTGACCAGTTTTCCTGAGCACCTGAATATTTGAAGCACAACTGTTTTAAATTGAAAATATGATCTACTGTAGAATGGCTGGAACGAAACCCCGCTTGCTCGGGTTCTATAATTTGAGAGACATCCAGCCAGGCTTGAAATCTGGATAATAAAAATTTAGCATAAAGCTTACCTATAATACTAAGCAAGCTAATTGGTCTGTAATTAGCGGGAAGCATCGAGTCACCTTTTTTGAATATAGGGACTGTTAAGCCACTCTCTAGGAAGTTTGACCACCAAGACGGATTGCTTTTCAGTATTTCTGCAGGAATATGATCAGGGCTAGCTGCTTTTCCAGGCTTTAGTTGGGTTATCAGATTTAATATATCAGATTCCTCATCTGGCTGCCATTCTTGGAATCCTTCTAAAAAACAAAATTAAAGATCTACTCTAAGACTAAGGTTCTGGTAGTAGGGACTAGAGGACCCCAGAAAGTACATCGCTGGGCAATAGGCCCAAATTCCATAGAGCAGGTACAGCGCTTCAAATATCTGGGCGTCCTTTTTGCCTCCAGCGGAGGATGGAGAGCCTACTTTGTCGCTGCCCAAGTCCTGGCCAAGAAAACCACCAGGGCTATAGTAAAATTCTTCTATGGGAAAGGGGGGAAATCGGTCCTGCCTGCTCTATGTCTATTTAGAGCAAAGGTCATCGCCCAAATGATGTATGCAATCCCCGTTTGGGGTATCGCCTTTCTATCGCTCCTGGAACCTATTCAAAACAGCTTTTTGAAGAGGAATTATGGGAGTGCCAAGAGGGACCCCACAGGTGATCTTAAGAGCGGAGGCACATGTCCCTCCCCTTAGAGCTCATGCCCTCCAGGCGCTAGTCAACTTCTGGGCTAAGACGGCTTTATTCCCCCCCCGGGGAGTCTTTGTTAATACTAACTTTGGAGAGTGGGCTGGGGGATCCCTAGCTAAAAGGGGCGGAGAGAGAAATTCACCAATTGAGGTTCTCTCCGGAGAATTTTGCCCAGTTAGGAGGGTCAGCGATGAGAAGTTTACTCAAAAGGCGGATTCAAGACCAGTCCTTGCAAACGGAAAGGGAACTGATGGCCGCCCAGAAGATCTCCCCAGCATATGTACCCTATAGTGAGGGATCTGCTGCTCCATATTACCTTTTCGTATGGGAAAATGCCAGGGAGCGAGAGGTCTTCCTTAAAATAAGGACTAATATGCTGGCCTTGGCGGTGCGGGAAGTCCACCAAAAGAAGGTACCTTGGGCCCTATGGACATGCCCCTTATGTCACTCGGGGGAAGTTGACACTCTAGAGCACATGATCTACCAGTGCTCTGCCCTGGTGGGCCCTAGAAGCAAATATCTGGGGAGGATATGTGCGGGTCGGGCCCTGGGTTCCAAGGGGCTCCAGTGCTTGCTTAATCCAGCGGACACTGAACAAGCAAGAGCCGTAGCAAGGTTTGCTCTTGCAATACAAGGCATCCGCAGTCCTTTCTTCCCCAATCTGTAGAGAGAGGTGAGGGTGGCATCCAAGGTTGTTGAGACCCCGACCCAGATAAGGAGGGGCCAAGTGCGTACACCTTGGAGCTATGATCTAGGAGACCTTGTATTGTTTTGGCGGGCCTCCAGCCTCTCTTGGTCATGAGGAAGGTAAGATGCAGCTGAGCTAGGTTCTTAGGTCATTAGTAACTCTCATGGGGTAACCCCCCTTTTTTATTATTTTTGTAACACTTTGGTCTGTTAACTGGCTCGCCAGTCATACTAAATTTATGTATCCCATACGGTAGCTGACTGATGGGAATTTGTAAAGGGCTTTGCCCAACAAATAAACAATATTATTTATTTATTTAAAATGAAAGCTCAGCGCTAGGATTACTAGGGTTACTGAAAAGAGCCTCAAAATGTTGTTCCCATCTAAACGCAGAGATCTTTGACTCAACACGCTGCTTTCTGCCAATTCTGGCTGATTTTATAAGTTGCCAGAATTTCCTTAGATCACTTTGGTTGGCGGCTAACACTAGTTGATCCCAGTTCTTCCAGCAAAGTTCCTTCTTTTTCTTTGAAATAAGAAACTTATAATTCTTCCTGGCAGCTACCAAGATCTTTCTATTAGCTCTAGACGGGAAGTGCCTCGCCAAGCGTAGGCATCTATGTAACCTTTTTTTAGATAGCTGGCACTCCCTGTCAAACCACTGTGTCTGTGAGAATTTAGGGTTGGAGGGTTTGTTTACTGCCAATGTAGGCAGCAAATAATCCATTAGATGTGCGTAGGCTGAAAGGCCTATCTGATTGGTTAGGGCAACAAGGAGAGGTTGCTTAATCAACTCCAGGAAGGCTTCCTCAACATCCAGGGACCACTTTTTAAAGGATAGATGGGTGGTACCTAAGCCCTCCCTAGGAATTGTTCTTGAACTAGTTCTACCGGGTGACAGAGTCAAAGTTTAAACACAGAGGTAATTGGTCTGAATCTATTCTAGAAACAACTCTTAATTCCTGCATACAAAAAAGTAAGGAAGTTCATACCATAATTAGATCAAGAACACTTGCACCTTGCATAGAAAAATGTGAACTGTCCCTCCAGATCGCCAAGCAAGCTCCCATTCAGTATCACTAGATCCAGATCCGCCATAAGATGGTTGACTATAGCGGATCTTGAGTCAGTCAGTGTCTATAGAAGCACGCAAATTGTTAAAGGGAGGAACTATACAATAATCATAGTCCGTTTTGACAGTGTTGGTTGGTAGGGCCTGAGTCAGCTGAAAAAGAGAGGTACAGCTGGGTGTCATCAGCATATTGATGACACCGTACACCAAACTCTCCAGCAACCTCTCCCAAAGGCTGCATGTACACATTGAACAGGAGAGGGAATAAGGTGGCACCTTGCAGGACTCCACACGTGAGGTCCCGGGAAGAAGATGAAGAATCGCTGAGCACCACGCATTGAGTTCTCCCGGTCAGGAAAGAGCACAACCATTCAAGAATGGTACCGCCCTCTCTGGCTCGGTTCCGCAGCCGACACACGAACATTTTGTGGTCAATGGTATCAAAAGCAGCCGAGAGATCTAATAGGATCAACAGGGTCGAAGGGCCCTGGTCCAACTCATGAGAGAGATCGTCGACCAAGGCCACAAGTGCAGTCTGTGCCATAACCTGGATGAAAACCAGACTGTGAGGGGTCAAGGAAACTGACAGGGTTAATGTTTTAATTAATGGCTAAGAGACTTTTTTTTATTCCAGCAAGTGAATTTGTATTCTTAAAATAATGGCTTATAACTTGCTATTGGTGTTTATAATAGTATTTGACCAATTTATATGATTCTTGCCTAGGTAGAAATAATTTAATCCAGGGGTGGGGAACCTTGGGCCCAGAGGTGAAATGCAGCCCGTGACTAGTTATTTGGCCCCTTTCCAGCACATGAATCTAAGTGGTCCAGTGCCTACCTCCAACCATTGAAAGACTGAGCTCATTGTAAGGGAGCAGAGATGAGGGCATGCACACAAGAATAGGGGACAGTTCATGATGTGGATCCTTTTCTTCCTGAGCACACTCCTGCCTCCAACTTTTAGTACAACCTTGGAGCTTGTACTGAATTTCAGAGTGGCCCCTTTTAGGGAGCCCCTGATTTAATCCTTCATTGACAAGTTTTTCAACAGTGTTAATATGATGTGTGATCTTTTCCTCCATTGAGGGAACAGATACACCACTTGATTTATCACAGGATCATTTCAATCAGGGGTTGCCAGAAATATGGAGAAAGTGATCCACTTGATTAGTCTCAGGTGATCTACAAGGACTTCTACCACTGGCTTCAGCACTCCAGGCCAGGACATCTCCTGTCGTCTCCCAGTTCTTTCACACCTCAGCAACTGGTCTCAGGAGTGGAGAGAAGCATTTCCCTTTAGAGAGAGCCTTCCCTGCCACACTGGCGGTATTCTTCTAGCCCATCTTCTCTCTAGACACACTCGTTAAGGTACTGGTCCTGCTCACCTCTTCAGGGGCAATCCTTGACAGGCTGGTCCCCCTCCTCACAATGTGATCTTCTGGAGACTAGCATATGATCTACCAGTAGATCACGATCTACCTCTTGGCTGCACCTGATATAAAGAGGTATTTGGAGAACCCAGCAAGTTATATGGGGTATAATCTTAGAATAAGAATTTGGTGATAAAGTAACTACCTAGGCAAATGTTGCCAGTCAATGATGTGTTCAACAGAAGCACTAGGATCTGTTTTAATGACAAAGTGAATAATAGTCAAGACCAGAGGTGAAACAAATATTCAATACAAACATCTTATCGGTCAAATGTGGCTGCTTTGAACTGAATTTTATTGACTAGTCATTGCTCTCCATCGAGGTATGTGCAATGGATACCTTGGCTTAGTTGGTTTTCTCTACTTAACGTTGTTGCACATGTGCAATCAACCAAATACATCTAATAATGGAACTAATGAACCAAACAAGCAGATATCCAGTTATGTTGCTGATATTAATCAGATATTCAGATGCCTGTTTAAATGTGCGAATTATATCTACAAATGCTGAACTGATTATTTTGCCACTAACTAGGAGATTTGCCAAAGCCTGAGCGTTTTTCATAGGAAATGTAAGACTTTTTTGTTCAGCGGGTGGGGATAAAGTTTGTGGGGGAACTAGGCTTTAAGGCGTTTGTCCATTTTTATGCTGTAATGCATTTTGTGTGTTTATATTGCTACTCATCCTAGGGANTGACCCTCCAAAATAGCTGAAGGGAAAGCTTCTACTCTAAAAAGCGTTAGTGCTTGCCTAACATTAGCATCAGCCCATATAAACAAATAATGGTTAGAAGTAGAAAACAAACAAATCTCTGGGTAGAGTGATGACACCTTTTGGGCTGCCAGTAAGGAGACTTCAGTTTGAAATCCTTGGTTTACGTTCCTCCTTCTAATGACCACTGCGGCTGCCTTAAGGCCCAAGGAGGCTAAAAGGTCTTTAGACAGGCCCAATCTGGCAACCTCTTTTTCTATGAGATTGTTCCACGTATCTCTTAAGCCCTGTTTAACTAATATTGAAAACAGGGAATTTGACACAGGAGGAAATAAATTGGTTCTCAGCCAAAATTTGATTATGTGGAATAATGCTTTTGCTTTAATTGAGGTTGACAAGGTCTTTGCCTGCAAGATGACCTGAAGAGTACCTTTAGAAAGTCCTAAGATAGATCTGAGAGAGAAATTTTGGATTCTCTCCAAATTGTCTATATACAAGAAACCCCAAATTTCAACAGCATACAGCAGCTGGGGAATGACCTTAGATTTGAACAAACGTAAAGCGGGTGCAACTAACTTGCCCCCGTGACTGAAAAAATAACTTTGAATAGTGTTGGGGGTGGCATGTGCTTGGTCAAAAACCAAAGAATAATGAGTGCGCCAGGAACAATTTTCGGAAAAGGTGGTACCTATGTAGAGCAGGTTCGGACCTATAAATATCATATTGCTTCCTATTTGCCAGTGAAGAATTTTCTTGGCACGTCCAATAGACATTATCTTAGTTTTGTAGTAATTTATTACCAAACCTTCCTCTTGGCAAAACTGATTAAATCTATTCATACCCCTACGGAGTCCAATAGGAGTTTGAGATAATATAACTGCGTCGTCCGCATAGAGTAATATCGATATTCTACGATCGCCAACCTTTGGAGGATGTAAATCAGTCAGGGCAAGGGCAGATATAATATTGTTGATATAAAATTTAAACAGGGCAGGTGCCAGGATACAACCCTGGCGCACACCCCGAGCAACTGGAATCGCCCTAGTCAAGGCCTGTTTGTGGGTTTATCGGACTTGCAGTGTATTTTTGCTATGTAATTTGATTATCAAAAACAGAAGACGCAGATCAATAGAGGTGGTATTCGGCTTATGCCATAAACGCTGTCGGCTAACAGTATTGAAGGCAGGGGCGGTTGGTGGGTTTTGATGTTGGAGGGGCACTGGGGCAGTAAGGCCGGTGGGCCTCTGGGTGGAGCCAGGCGGACGGTAGGCCAGTGGCATGGCATAACCCAGCAGCAAGGAGTTCCCAGGGTTAACATCGGATGGAAGAAAATACTGTCTACATGCACATCAAGCTTAAAATAAATAATTTATAAACACAGGGAAACACCCCAAACACTGGCAAAACACTGGCATAACCCAGCAGCAAGGAGTTCCCAGGGTTAACATTGGACATGCAAAATTCTTCTGAATACATAACTGCAGGCTTTCCAGAAGAGCCGCTGTCTTAGAAGACATTCCATTAGATTGATTTCCTCATTTTGGTGTCTGTTTGAAAATGTTGTTGACTTACATTTTTGTGCTGGGAGAAAAGGAATAGGAAATGAATGGTGGTTCTTTTGCCAGATAGACTCATGGTGCTGAATGTTCTTAAAC
>QEPC01007512.1:7411261-7426857 GCA_003113815.1 Sphenodon punctatus | reverse complement strand
GTTCAAGCAGCTTGGAAGCAAAAGGAAGGAGTGAGACAGGACGATAGCTAGAAGGGTCAGAGGGGTCAAGAGTGGACTTTTTGAGAATAGGAGAGACTGGCATGTTTGAAGGCAGAGGGGAAAGTGCCAGTAGAGAGGGAGAGGTTGATGATGTGCAGGAAGGAGGGGGCGACAGTAGATAACTGTTAAAGCTGAAACAGCAGTAAAAGGCCTCATTTGAAAGAATTAGCTGCATCTACACCAAGTTCATTTTTTAGTTCAAAGCTTAAATCATTTCTACAGTTGCAGCAAGAGGAAAGATATGTGAGCATGTCACTGTAGTTGCAAAGAAAAGGTGCTAATGAGATGCCAATTTAATACTTTCTGTAGTGTAGCTTGTTGCTCATTGATACCACTCCAGAGGTTCAAGTGGAGTATATTGTGTTCATAAGATGTTCAGCACTAGGAACAAATGGTAATAGATCTTCCGTCCTTCATCAGGAGCTTGGCTGGAAGATATTTTTAACCTACAAACCTCTCTGCTTCAGGCAGAATGATTCCCTGGGTAGGATTTCAGATTGGCTCCTAAAACTACGGAAGAATTTTCAGGGAATAGAGGATGGGGGGGGCAGTCTTGTGAAGTCTTGGCTCCCCCATTACTACCCAGTTGTGTATGGAGAACTACTGAATTTGAGACCCTCTGCTCATGGAGACAGCGGAGAGGATCTGATTTTAGAATCTCGTAGACTCTGCATCTATTGCAAACTGCACCATTGGTTACTTTTCATCATTCCATCCACACTTTTTCTGCCCAACTCATTTCTTCTCAAGGAAAATAGGAAAATTGTCGGCTCTCTTTTGCTGGAGGAGTTCAAAAAGAGGCTGGACAGCCATCTGTTGGGGATGTTACATCTTTAGGCCTCTTGCATGCAAGCAGGAAGTTGGACTAGGTGGCCCTCAAGGTACCTCCCAACTCTACGCATCTGTGTTCTCCTACATCCAGTCAACTTGTGACGGACTCATCGGAATGCTGCACCTAAGCATAGTCCAGTAAAATCCCAGGATTCTTCAGGACAGTAAGCATCTACAGCTTGGCTGTGATGCATCTATTGTTGAGCAGTTTGATTAAGTATTTCTATGCTCTGCTGCATACATATGTCCACAAGAGGGAGTTTTCTAGCAATTAATTTAGTTGATTTTAAGTTTAGGACTATAAACTGCAGTCATACACTCCTTTCTAAGAAGCTGAAAGGGAGAAAGTATTAGAAAAGCTTTTATAGGGATGACTTTGTAAGTTAATAGGTAGCTGAGTACGCACTGATCTAGGGTGGGGAAATATCAGGGTTATTTAACTCCAGTTATGCCACTTGGCTTGAAATGGAGGGACTGTTGCTGGATCCCTTCCAGTTCGTTATGGCTGTTATGTTACGGCTGGATCCCTTCAAGATTGGTTAACAGCAGCCATGTTAGAGTCATGGTTTTCACAGCAACACCTTTCATTTTTCTGGAGTTGCCTTTGCTTGAATCAGTGTATTGAAAATAGAGGAAAAACTTCATCATTAACCAGATTTTGTGTAATTTTTTCCTTGGGAGCAAAACTAGTTATAACTTTTTTGTATATATCCCTTGTCTTCCAATTTAGGGTGTCTTTCTCAAAGACCTGGCTCCTGTAAATAAGGGTTAGAGTTTTCTGGGTTTTTTAAAATGTTTGTAGATCTCATGCTTGTGAAGAAAAAGCTGGAAACTTAAGACTCAAAATCCAGATGATAACGGTTGGCTGCAATCCACAAACCACTTAGGAATAGTCCCATTGAAGCCTGCAGGGGAGTACTCAATACTGAGTGGCTTGTGGCCAATATCTCTTAAAATGTATGCATTTTATAGTCATCTCCTGGGGTGTTTTCTGACTTCACCCCTAGTTTTTGAATGCCTGGGTTTGACAGTACTGCAGGTGTGAAGGGTGCAGCTGTGAATATACATCGGGTGGGAAGGATCGTTTCCCTCCTGCGGGGCACTTAAAAATTTAGTACAAGCTTCAAGGGCTGCAGAGCAATTAGTGGTGGGTTGTTTAAAGGGATACACAGAGAGAGGAGGGCCCAGATCATGGATCTGCCTCTGTCATTGTATGCATGCCCTCGTCTCTTCCCTGTTCCCATGAGCTCAGTTTTTCTGTGCTTGGGGGAAGGAACTGGATTCAGGAAACAAGATTCAGGAACTGGAAAGGATCCGAGTAAAAACTAGCCTGGGACTGCATTTTATTTTGCCCCCGAGTCAAAGGTTTCCAACCCCTGATATATACAGTGATCTTATCAAGGGTCTGTTGGGTGACAGTGTGGAAAATGCAGTGAGCGTGGATCCCTGAACACTACAAAAGCCGTGTATCACTGTAAAAATAGGAAGAGGTAACTTATTTGAGAGCACTTCTCTCCAGTGTTCTGGTTGGATTAAAGACCTCCCTTCTCCTGCTCAAAGCTGTCGTCCTTCAGTGGTTCCCAACCAGTGTGCCAGGGCACACCTATGTGCCTCAGCAGCTTGTCAGCAGTGGCCTGAAAACTTCTATAATTATCTCTGCTCAGTGAACTGTAGCCCCTCAAGGCTACACCAAAGCTGTTACAATGGATATTAAATTAAATAATAAATATTATGGTTGAAATGGATAATTCATTGATTCAGTTAATACCCATTTTATTTTGTCTTTGACATGCAAGAAGGGGTTTCCTTTGTATATATTCAATTTAAGTTTGTGGCTATGTGGTATGTGACGGGTGATCGTGGGCATGGCCGTGCCTTGTTGGATCCTTGATGGGCAAGCATGGGTGTGCCCTTGTTGGGCTCTCCCCCTCCCACAGCTTGAAAAACTGGCCTGAATTATCTGAGAACCCACATCACTCTGCATGAAATCCATGCAGTTTTATTCCAAAGGAACATGAGAATTCTCAAAATTGAAAAATGTGCGTAAGAGAAGTTTCTGGCCCACAAACTCTATGCTGAAAGGATCAGTTTAGCTCTGCCCATTCAGAGCAAAATGCAAAACCCACTCCTTTCTTCATGCCTTCCCTTAAAAATAAATCACCACAAAATTAATTGATATTAATCAATGGAATGCACAAATCCTGTATCTTGGAGGATCAAGCGCTGTGTGTATGCTTTTTTGTCAGATATTGTAATAGAAGTGCATTGGGCTGGTTTGCCTTTTAGCTGAAATATTTCCCATGACATCTCTTGATTGTGGCAGGTTTCCTAGGGTTTATTCCCCTCTTTGATCTCTCCTCTAAAGTACCTCCCTTCTCACAACTCTCCAAATAGACATTTCACATGGTGGTTAGACAACAACAGTGTCGTTTTTGGTAGGTACACTTTCACCAAATGAAGTTGCTTTAGGCATGTGAGCTTCTGAATTGGGAGAGAATATTATTTATTAAAACAGCCTGAATTTTTTAGAGCTGTTTGTTGTATTTTGCCCTAGCAGCATGAGCATATTTCTGTTTTCTTCCTGACTTAAGATAGCTCTCTCTCCTTTTTTGGCAGTAGCAGCTGTCTTTCTGTGATGGCTACAACTCATCCAAGGGCTTCCTCAAAAACATAAATGATGAAGTGGAAGTGAATATGGCTCTGATCTCTCTAGGTGATAGTTGCTGGGCGGAGAGTAGAAATAAGGTACAATGAAAGCGATGAACTTGAGTCTCTGATCCTGTGGGGATTATATGAAAGAGGTACTGCTGGAACCTAAATTGTTGCTCTGGTGAGCAAATGTGGAGAACCAACCTTTCAGAGAATACATAAGAAATGTTGCAATACTGAAAAGGTCAGGTCTGAAATGAAGAAATGGACACATACCAGGAATCCAAGTTTTTGTTTTATTTTGATGAAAATGCAAGTTCATTAATTACACTCTAAAATTGAGACCTTTTGTATTGGTGATAACAATATGGGGAATTTTTTATTTTTTTTAAATGTATAGTGACTTGAAACAACACTACTGATTTCTTCTTAGATCTCGGCTTCTAAACAAAAATGAAGTAGCTTTAAAGTAACTGAATTATTCTTAGTCCAAAATCATAACATTTTAGAAGACCATGTGCATTTGTTGCAGTTCAGTTTTACTTATTTTCATTAAGGCTTAATTTCAGGATTCTTTGGTTGCTAAGGCTGCTTGCTAAGACTGCTTCCCATGTTCTGTAAAGGGCAGGGACTAACAGGCATTTAACTCCTGTTTGCACGGTCATGCAAATCCTCCGATTGTGGACATGGGGTTTTAGTGTTGTTTTTCCATTCCCCCATTAAATTCAATAACGTGAGACAGTGCTCCAAATCCAGCCTTGTATCACGTTGTTTAATTTAATGGGAGAATGGACTTTTCCAGCATGACAAATGTATTTTTTTTGTAAGCAGGTTTTTTTGTGTTTTTGCTAAACAAACACGTTAAAAGCTGCAGTTAAAAGCAGTACTCTTGTAGGAACACAGGAAAATAATTTAGCTTCTTCTGATTTGTCCTCATAAACTTGCAGACATTAATACCTACTCTTGTTCTACTGTATCTTGAGTCAAAGTTCCTTGAAGTTTAAAAAAAAAAAAAAAGGACAGAAGAACTTTATCACGTCATCAATGTATCACTTTGGAAAAAACATTCCACTAATTTTAATGCGGTCTCATTTATGTCTCCCCTCCTCGTTAATTGTACAACCCCAATTTATTTTTTATAAATAGCAATGAAGCAGACAAATTTGAACACATCAGATTGATGATAAAATATATTAAATCTCCAGTTTTATACAATGTGTAGCTATTTTAAGGCAAACGGTCATTCAGGCACATTACCGATAAGAATTTGAAGAGTTTAACATAACTCCCATTGCACATCTTGGTTTGTAGCCTAAAACCACATGTTGGAAGCAAATACCCCACAGCTCACAGCTTTAAAGGTCATAGACATGGAAAATCTTGCCAGTAAAACCTGGCACATCCACAATGTACAGCTCATGGGTAATGGAGTTGGTAGCTGCTGCTGCTACTACTACTGCTTACCATTTTGATAGTGCTACCAGGTGTACTCAGAGCTTTACAGTCAGATTTTTGGAGGTCCCTGTCCTATCTTACAGTCTGAGATGGAAACGGGTGAGGGAACACAGGGACATACAGACACACAATTCCATTTTACAGATGGCAAAATATCTGAACAAAAAGGTATATTTGTGTCCAAGTTAGAGAACCAGATAAAAACACACTCAGCTTGGTGAGGTGGGAAAGAGAAGACAGATTTTTCTCGGCATCACTGGACAGCATATTGGCAGTGAAACGGTATAAACTATAACGCGGAAAGAAATTTCCTCTACAACATGAGTATACAACTGATCAGTGATGCAAGTGTAAATAGTATGGGCATTGTAACTGCTGTGCCTCCATTTGTTGTAGTGTTGACGGAGGATGTTTGGTTGTCCATCCTGGCCGTGGTGGTGGCGGCGGATGATGTGTGGTCACTCTTCTTGGCCGTGGTGGTGGCGGCAGCGGAGGATGTGTGGTTACTCTTATTGGCTGTGGTGGTGGCGGCAGCGGAGGATATATGGTCGCTCTTCTTGGCCGTGGTGGTGGCACCGGCGGCGGAGGAGGATGTGTGGTCGCTCTTCTTGGCCATGGTGGTTGCGGCGGTGGCGGTGGAGGACGATGTATGGTCGCTCTTCTTGGCCGTGGTGGTGGCACCGGCGGCGGCGGCGGATGTGTGGTCGCTCTTCTTGGCCGTGGTGGTGGCACCGGCGGCGGAGGAGGATGTGTGGTCGCTCTTCTTGGCCATGGTGGTTGCGGCGGTGGCGGTGGAGGACGATGTATGGTCGCTGCTCTTGGCTGTGGTGGTGGCAGTGGTGGCGTCAGCGGAGAATGTGTGGTCGCTGCTCTCGGCCGTGGTGGCGGCAGGTGTGTGGCTGGCCTTCTCGGCCGTGGTGGCGGCAGGTGTGTGGTGGGCCGCCTTGGCAGTGGTGGCGGCAGGTGTGTGGTGGGCCTTCTCGGCCATGGTGGTGAAGTTATTACTGTCAGTGAAATTAATCCCACATAGCACAAGAACAAGAAGAATCGAGTAAAATCGGAACAGCCTCATGTTTCTGTATTTTGGGGGTGGAAAAAAGGTCATAGGAGTTAACTTCTAAATATTGTATACTTTGGCAAATAGGAAGCCTCTGATTTCAATTCTGTCACCTGATAATATGCCTTTTTCTTGCAAGAAAAATTCAGACAAAGCTTTAATTCCTACTGCCTTTGTGAATGAGCTTTGTCTTAAAAAGCAAATTGCTTTCCCAATTTAAGCCTCCTTGTACCTGCTGGAGAACATCCTTAATTTTTCTTACCTGTGTAAACTACATTGTATTTCATTGCATTGCATATGGAATAAAGAAACAATAACCCCACAACAGTGGACAGTGCAGAACAGAAAATACTAAAACCGCAAAAACATGAACAATCATCCCTGTGCTGCAGAAGGTGCACAGTGCAGAAATCTCAGCTTTTGGAAACTTGATTACCATGTTCTCACATTAATGTCTTTTACTGTTACTGGCAGTGTTTCTTTAAGAAAGCAATTACTAAACAGGCACGAGATGATTTACTTGAGAATCAGAAAAGACAGTATGAATGCCTGCATATAAAGACAGCAATTAGTTTAATCTGTACAAAACTTTAACAAAGATCCTAAGCTCACTGCAAAATGCTCAGTGTCTAGATAAAATGAATGAGAGACTAGCCAGTCAACAGTACTTATAAACTTATCAACGTACCAAGCTTTGATCTGTTTAATAGTTTCCAGGTTGGTCAAATAAGAGTATCCTCTTAACTACCTCTTCTTTTGTTTCCGAGCTCAAATTTAAATGGCAAGGAAGCAAGGTAAAAATTAAGAAGCAAACACTGAAGATTGAGGGAATTTTAGCACCTTATTCAGTTTCATACCTTTTTTTTTTTTTTTCCTGCAGCAGATGCTTTTCAGGGGAAGGAAAAATCAGTTGCTTGCTGTCCTGTCCAGGCTGAAAATGCAGTCTCTAATTTGCACTCTTCTCCCATGCCATTTATATAAAATTTTATAATGATGCAATCCTAAAGCTAACAAAACGATTGGCTTCCTTGTGTGCATTTGCCTTGTAGCACCTCTGTTTTCTAGAGCAAACAATGTTTGCAGGAATTATCAGCCACACAGATTTAAAAGGAAGTAAAGCCTATTCTTTTGGAGATACACGTTTCCATCCTTCAAACGTAGCAATGCTATGATGATACCTCGATATCCGCTGCATTCAAGTAGCTGTCCCTCAAGCTTCAAGACGGTGGACTACCTTGTAATATTCATTTACTTATTCGTTGTCCTTTCGCAGGTGCTCCGGCCAGACCTTTACAGTCCTTACCTAGTTCACCTCACAAGCGAGGTGACAGACCATTACTATTCCTATTTTACAGATGGGGACTGAATGATGGTGTCTAAGTGATTGTCCAAGGCAAAGGTGGAATTTGAACTCTGGTTTCTCAGTTCCAAGTCCAACATCTTATCCACTAACTAGGCTGCTCTGATTTGCAGACCTGTGGATTACTTGTTGCTGATATAGGCCACAGTAGAAAGCAAGTTAACCTAGAGTTTTTGTTTTTTAGGGAAATTTCAGGAAGCTGAGCATGGTGGGTTTTTGGGTTTTACATTGCCTTTTTACATACAAGCACATTTATACATGCTGTGGTGGGTGTCACGGAGGAACATAGGGTCACAGTGGGATTAGATGCATTCACAGTATGTTGGAAGATAACACAGAGAAACTTTGTTCTTTATGGGGTCAAAAAAATTAGGAGAAAGTGAACTGGCTTTATTCCCCTTTTCTCGCTCAATTACCGAAACTGCTATTCTCAAGCCAGTTACTTTAGAGTATTTCCACTGAAGCCTATGGAACTACTCCAGAGTAAATGATTTGAGGATTGCAGCTGCTTGAAGGCATAATGTAGTGTTATAGACAAGCAGAAGGAAATGTGTTGCTGTATTGGGTTAGTTTTCAGCCTAAAGGGGAATTTTTCTAACAATTTAGTTTTGGTTGAAGGATGATGGGCTCTTCACATACTTAACAAGAGATGGAGACAAAGTAGTTCAGATGGTCTTTTACTGGACCAACTTCTGATGGTGAGTGTGCACAAGCTTTTGGGCCACACAGGGCACTTCCTCCGGCATGTAACGTAGCCAGTCAGAATGTACAAGCTCGGAAGCTTGCACATTCTCACCAACAGAAATTCGCCCAATGAAAGTGATCATTTGAACTCATTTGTCTCCATCTCTTACATTTGGGACCAATATGGCAAACAGTCTGTTTAGATTACATACCTAACAAATTATTCAGGGCTTTCATTCACTCATGGGTTTCATGACTTAGATTTATTTTTTCTTGTTCAAATCTGTGAAGGGGACAAGTCCGTATCTTCATTAAAAACGATATTCTGTTTCATCAGTCAACTAAATCTCTAGCCAACTGCCCTTTAACATGGCTGAGAAAATGTGGTTTTAAAAGAACAAAATTAAAGTGCGTGAACTTGCTAGAACTGTGCAAAGAAGTATTTACGTAATACTTGAGTCAATAAAATCGCTCTAAGGAAAGCACTAGGAGTGTTCAGTCAAGGATTCAAATTTGAAGGCTTTCGTTCTTTCATGGCTCTGTAAAATTACAGTTCGTAGAGGAAATGTAGACAAATGTGTGCTGCAAATAAGCAGAAGGTGGTTATCCAGAAGGCAGCATCCTGTGGTACTATCATCTAAAGGGGTTAGGTGTCCAGGAAGGTGCCTAGCACTTAAAAAAAATAAAAATACTGAAGGCACAATTGCAAACAATTCCAAAGAATAATGGGAGATATTTTTTTTTAAAAGAAGCCAGTGTTGACTGCAATGAGCTAAGAATTGAAAGGGAAAAGTTACTAAGGATGTACACAGAAGTATAGTCCAAATTTGTAGAGATGGTATCAGGAAGGCTAAGGCAAAAAATGAGCAAAGGCTAGTGAGGGATGCTAAAAGCAATACGTTTTTTAATTTTTTTTTAAAGTTAGAACTAGGAGGAAGAATAAAGAAACCGAGCCTGCTGCTCCGTGCAAATGGTGAAATGTTAGTAGAAAACAAAGAAGACAGAACTTTTAAACTCCTATTTTGCCTCGGTCTCTACAGAAAAGGGAAATTGTGCCCATCTTGGCAACGGGGGGAGGGGGTATGAACAATGAGGGGGAAAGATTGCAAGCCAAAATAGATAGAGGTGCTGAGGGAATACATTATTATTATTATTAACAAACATTTATATAGCGCCAGCAGTGTACCTGGCACTTTACAAAGTAATAAAATAGACATGGTCCCTGCCCCTAGGGCTTACAATCTGAGAGACAGGAGCTGGGGGAGAGACTTAGGAAGGGGAACAGAGGGAGAGACAAGGGGTCTAACATTCATGAAGATGCGAGGTCTCAAGTGCACGTACTTGGCTTGGTTACGATGAGAATGACAGCAGGCAGGTCCATGTTGCAAGGATAAGGGTAAACCGATCGTAGGTATAGGAATAGTGGCTCAGCAGGATAAAGAGTCAGACAGAGCAGAGCGAAAGAGGTGAGTTTTAAGGAGAGATTTGAAGGTATGAAGGGAGGGGGCAAGGCGGATGTGGACAGGGAGGGAGTTCCAGGCATGGGGGGCAGCAAGTGAGAAGGGACGAAGGCGCTTAGGGGAGCAGGGAAGGCGTGGAAGGGTGAGAGAAGGGACAGAGGAGGAGCGAAGTGCACGGGCTGGAGTATGGAGGGCGATAAGTGCAGAGAGGTAGGGGGGAGCAAGGTTGTGAAGAGCTTTATAGGTGAAGACTAGGAGCTTGTGCAGGATTCGTTCAGGAAGGGGAAGCCAGTGAAGCGAAGAGAGGAGGGGCTGCACATGGTCGAAGCGACTGGCGAGGTAGATGACCCTGGCAGCAGAGTTTTGGACAGAGATGAGGGGAAAAAGGTGAGACCGGCGAAGGCCAGTGAGAAGGAGGTTACAGTAATCGAGGTGAGAGATGACCAGAGCATGAACAAGAGTTTTGGCAGACGAGACAGAGAGAAAAGGGCGAATCTTAGCAATAACATAACCTCCCAATACATGTCATCTTTGAATGAATTCAAGTCTTCAGAGCCAGACAAGTTTAATCTAGGCCTAGCTCTTTTCTGATTTTACCAGCCAGGATCAAACTTTTTCCCAAACTGTTCAGTATCTCAGCAGATCCATTTTGCAAGAGCCATATTGTTTTCTGCTGATCTGGCCAGTCTAGTCTCCTTTGATAGAGTAACTAGTTGATAAGGGGGATGCATTGGACATAATATATTTTGATTTCAGTGTTTGACAGAGTTTCACATGAGTTCCTCGTTGGCTGGAAGACACAATAAGGTGGATTCGTGACTGGTTGAACAACTGTACTTGGAGTGATGATCAGTGGTTCATCATCACACTGAAGGGAAATATTGAGTGGGGTCTTGCAGGGCTCTGTCCTGGATCCAGTGCTATTCAACATCCTAATGACTTTGATAAAAGGGTGGTGGGAATACTTACCAAATTTGCAGTTGATGGGAGGTTATGTTAACACTGAAAAATAAAAGCAAATATTTTTTTTATTTAAAAAAAAATCTTGATAGATTAGAAATCTGGGCCAAATTAATTAACCACATTAAACTCAACTTGAGATAAATGTAAAAGTTCCCCATTTGTGAAAGCCAACAGCACAAGTATAAGATGGAGGATCCCTGGCTTGGTAGCAGCACATGTGAAAATGACCTACGGATTGTGGTTGATCACAGACAGAGCAGGAGTCAGAATTTTGTGATGTGGCTGCAGAAAGGCGAATGCAATTTTAGGCTGCATTAACAGAAGCGTTGTCTCCAAGCTGGAGGTAGTAATGGCACTCTATTTGGCACTGGTCAGGCCTCTTCTGAAGTATTGTGTCCAGTTTTGGGTGTGATTTCAAGAAGGACATTGAGAAATTGGAGTGGGTTCAGGAGGACAACAAAGCTGATAAAAGGGTCTGCAAAGCAAGACTTAGGAGGAAAGGTTGAAAGAACTGGGTAAGTTTAGCCTAGCAAAGAGAAGAGAAGGGGAGACATGATGACTGTTATATAAAGGGCTGCCACCAAGAAAATAGCAAACAACGTTTCTGAATTACTACAGGGAGCAGAACTAGAAATAATGAGCTCAAGTTACAAGAAGGTAAATTTCAGTTAAATATCAGGAAAAAACAGGCAAGAGCTGTTTGGCAATGGAACAAATTGCAGAGGGAGGTCGTAGACTCCCATCACTGGAGGTTTTCAAAAAGCCTGGACCTGTGGGAGATGTAGCAATAGTCACTGTGCAGCCAGGCAGGGGGTTGGACTAGATGACCCTCTGACTCCCTTCCAGTTCTGACATGCTATGATTCTGTGATGCTACGGAACCGCTCAGAGAAGAACCGCTCCGTTCTTCTCATAGAAATCCTGGGCTCTCTTACTAAAGGCATTTTTCTCATGAAAAGTAATGCCTAGAGAGCATTGTTTAATGGCAGGCTATTTGCCGGTGCTTTTTATGGCTGTGTTGAGGAACTGTTAACCTATGGCGCTTGCCCTGGGCTTGGCTTTCAGCTTCTCCGGTCTACGTTCTGTGTACAGCTCTGAAAGGCGTCTTACACGAGCCCTATTTCCGCTTTTAGTAGGTTGTCAAACTCGTTTAGGCGGTTGAGATGAGCTCTTTGTTTATGGTCCATGAATGCGGGTTTATACAGGCTATATTACCAGAGCGAGCCAAGCTCCCAAACCGAAGAGCCACATACCAATATGTTCATATTGCTGAAAGCCACAACATGCGTTGTATTAAACCTGGCTTCCTCCAGTTCTGGGGATGAGCAGTGCTTCTTCCAGCTCCCCCCTCACATCAAAGCCTTGGTGCTTCACCCCCAGGCTGGAGGGTTTGGGCAGCAGCAATAGCAGGGTAGGACATGCTCCCCCTGCTCCCTGAGGCTCTGGTGACCAAAATGGCAGCTCAGCTTGTCTTCTGAGGGAGCGACATGGACACACCCCTAGACAGTTGCTTCTGGCGAGAAGTGCAGTACAGATGCACAAGTCTCCTGCATTTCCAGAGATGCTGTCTGCCCACCTTTGCAGTATACTCCCCACCTGGTTCTCAAACCACCACAGTGGTTCTCAAACCTTTTGAACTATTCTACCACCTCTTATCTTTGGTAGCTGGCTCCAGTCCTCCCATAACATATACATACATCCTCGTCCCCTTCTTTCTCCCACTCTCCTTTCCCACCGTCCTGTTTCTGCTTTTTCTCCCTCTTGTTCTCAGACTCTCCAGCACACTTTTTAGTCCAAATTTCCCCTACTTCCATTGTGAAAAGAATCATTTGCCAGCTGTTGTCCTTTTCAAGCCTCCTCCTGCCTGCCACGTACCCACCCACCCAGGGCCCTCCTTCAGGCATGTAGCATAACCTGTAGAAATATTTAAAATGAGCAAATGTAGGGCAGGTATATATGAGGGGGCATGGAACAAGTGGGAGTGGATAGGACAAGATAGCAGGTGAGCTGGGGGGGGGGGGTCCCAAGGTAGCAGGTGGGAGTTGGTCCAATAAAAGACCTCATTCGAACCACTTTGTCTCTCTGTCACTTGGGACCAACACAGCAATGACACACTATCTCTGGATTTCTTTCTTTATTAACTTCAATTTATATACCATCCTTCCTGAAGTCTCAGGGTGGTTAACAGCAAAATATATACATATAAAATACAAATATAAAACCAGATGTAAAACACCCATAAAATACACCCCAACTCTGTCTGTTAAATGTCTGGCCAAATAGTCTTACATTGTCTCTGGAAGATGCTCAGGCTGGGGCCTTGTGGGATTGCAAAGCTGTGGAGCAGCCATTGGGAATGCCTCTCTTTGCCGCCCTTACTGTGTGGCCACGTTGCAGTAATGGAATCTGGAAGAAGGTGCCCTTGGAGAGGGGGCATAATGGGGGAAGTGGTCCTTTTAGATATGTGTGGTCCACGCTGTTTAGGGATTTATAGGTCAAAACCAGTACTTCAAATTGTACCTGGAACACTACTGGCAACCAGTGAGTCTCAGGAGCACCAGTATAATGTGCCTCTATTCTGTCTTCCCTGAAGGCTGTGAACCTTCCATGTAGTCTCCCTTGGTCACTCAGGTTCACAGCCTTGGAATACTCGTGGACCACTGCTGTGCCTGGATTGTCTGGTTGCGGCAGTCGCTAGGAGCGCTTTTACCAACTTCATTTGGTAAGGAGGCAGCAACCTTTTTTTTCTATCCAATTCAAATCTAGAATTGGGTAGAATCCATGCCTTCATAACCTCGAGGTTAGACTACTGTAGTGTGCTCTACGCGGGACTGCCCTTGAAGACTGTTCAGAAGCTGCAGTTGGTGCAGAACACGACAGCCTGCCTTCTGTCGGGGGCAGGTCGCTGGGAGCACATTACACTGGTGCTCCAGAGTCTGCATTGGCTGCCAGTAGATTTTCAGGCACAATTCAAGGTGCTGGTTTTAACCTATAAAGACCTAAATGTCTTGGGCCACAGTTATCTGAAAGACCTCCTCTTCCTCTGTGTCTTGACGCAGCCTCTGAGGTCAGACGAGAACGTTTTCTTGCGAGTGCCCAACTGCCCATGAAGTTGCTACAACGAGGGTGCACAGGGAGGCGTTCTCTGTCACTGCCCCACAATTGTGGAACTCCCTGAGGTCTGCCTAAGCCCGAGCTTGTTTGTCTTCTGAAAGCGATGTAAGACCTTTTTTGCTTGACCAGGCATTTGGCAGGCAGGGATAAGGTTGGGTGGGATTCGGCTGAGGCGGTCGGGGAGGAGGTTTGGTGGGTGATTGTTGAGGAGGGTGGGGTGGGCAGGTGTTTGGGATGATTTTGGAGTTTTAAGGGATCTTAATTGTATCTTATTGTACTTTGTGCTTTTGATGTTGTAAGCTGCCCTGAGTCTTCAGAGAAGGGTGGAGTAGAAATGTAAAATAAATAAATACATTTCTTTAGAGAGGGAGAATAGGTGTCTACCCACCCACAGTTTGAGTATCACGGGGATAGTGGAATGTCTAGGGATGCTAACACCAGCTTGCTTGTGTGCATGATGAAAGGGAAAGGTGACCTCTTTGGTCTAACTAAATTTTAGAATTACTTTTTCAGTACTTCATTGTTGTATTTGCAGTGGCTGAGAAGATAATGCTCCCATTTCATTCATTGCTGTTTTTTCTTCTTTCTCTTCTAGCTCCATTTTTCTTCTCTTTGCAAATGTCTTCTGTTCCTTTCCCTATATTGCAATCCTCATAGTAATTCTGGCTTCTTGTTGCAGTATTTTGTTTCTGCCTGATACCCTGTTCTCTCAACTAAAAGGATCACTGATTAAACAGTGAATGTTGACATTGAACTGTCAATATTGGGTTTTTAAGTTGGTTCTGCAGTCGGATTTTATTGTTACGATCGTTTGTATAACTTCCAGTGTTCAAAGCGCTTTACAATCCTTATCTGCTTCACCCTCATAACAGTCCTGTGAAATAGATCATTATTCCCATTTTACAGGTGGCCAACTCATAATATTCATAAAAATAATTTTAGCTAGTCCACCACCAAATGGCACTTGGAGTGCTTCACAAAATTAACACACTAAAATAACCTAAAATTCCTTTAAAAAACCATTTAAAAACAGTGTAAAGGGGAACCAGCAACAGGTCCTCTATAGACACCTGGAAAATAGTCTTTGGGTGCTTTTAAAGGTTAGGAGGGGGGAACTGAGACACATACCTGGAGAGAGTGAGTTGCACCCTGAGGGGCCTGCAGTGATAGGATTTGAACCCTGATCTCCCATATCTACAACCAGCACCTTAGCCACTAGTCTACACTGGCTCAAGCTGATAGTTCTAAATTATTTTGAGACTGCTTGCAGCCTCTGTTAGATGGCTACACTTGAAAAGCTGCATTTACAGGAAATGAGTCCCCACCCCCCCGCCATCTTGAAAAATAAAAATTAAAATGAATATAAATGGGTATAATGAATCTTCCTTTAAAAAATAAATAAATATAGTGACTGTCATGCTGACTGGATCTAGTCCATGGGCTGTATGTATGACATCTGTTACCTAGGACAGGGCTCCCTAACTTCTTGGCCACTCGAGGCTGGATGGCCTCCCAAAGGTCCGGATTGCACAAAACGTTAAAGCCGTGGTCTGAATGGAACCCTACCACAGACCGGATCCAGTTTATGGACTACCAGTCGGATAGCCCTGATCTAGCGAAATGGGCTGCAGGAGGTTGGGTGTATGTCCCTTCCCTCACTCTCCCTCATTTCTCCTGCTCACCTAGCCGCTTTCGACCCTTTTCTCTCGCTGCCCCCCATGTCTGGAACTCCCTCCCTACCCACATCCGCCTTGCCCCCTTCCTCCGCTCCTTCAAATCCCTCCTCAAGTCCCACTTTTTCCTCACCGCCTTCCCCAATGCCTGCTAGTTGTTCCCCATATACTTACTGTCTGCCCCCCTCCGCAGACTGCTGCAACCAGCCTGATTGTAACCAAGCCAAGCACACACACCTGAGACTTTGCATCCGCCTGAATGTTTGTTTGTCTTCTCCCCTGTCTTTCCCA